>APFE030080874.1:187358-275369 GCA_000404065.3 Pinus taeda | reverse complement strand
AAAAAAAAAACTAAAAACACAAATTTTTAGTTTTGCTAAAATTAATTATACCAAGCATAAAATTATTTTATGTTTAAAGTAGCCAAAAATTTATAGAGTTTATATGTTTAAAGTAGCCAAAAATTTATAGAGTTTAGAGTTTATGTTTAAAGTAGCCAAAAAAATTTATAACCTAGATTGTGAAAATTGGTCAAGATTTTTAAAATTGAGTAGTTATCGAATTTGAATTAGAATTCAGATTCCATAGAAAAAATTAATTGAAATTTTTTCAATTGGGAAAGAAATTGACTCTGTATTATTAAAATTGGTTTATTTCTTAATATTTTTTTCTATTTTTTTATTTTATCTTACCATTATCTATCTTATTGATATATATTTATTTGATTGATTAAAAATCTGAAAAAGAAAATTTGTGGTAATAGAGACATGCTGGAAAGAGATATCAACTTAGCGATTATTTTTAGACTTTTTTGTTTTATATGAATAATGAAAAATCAAATTTATGTTAGTAAAAGCCGCTACATGAAACTTACTGATTGTAATTTTAAATATTTCCTGTTTTATATGAATAATAAAATAATTCTTTTAAAAAATAGAATCAATTTAGTATTGATTTTTAACCAAAATTTCATTTCAAATCAAATTACAAAAACTAAAATTATAATAATTTTATACTTTTACATAAAAGAACGTGGTAGAAAAAATACATATTTAAAAAATAAATGTCTTTCATCTAAAAAATAAATATGAAAAACCAGATTTATTGATATAATACTATAACATAAATAATTAATTGAGGAATAAACAACACTTTTGGTATGAATGACTACTAAGCTAATACATACACTGACTCATTTCACAGAGTGCTTCAAAGTAGTCCGTTGGTATTCTTTTGGATTTTTTATTGATACAGCAGAATTGATAGTAATCGTTTTTAAACTATATTTTTATTGAAACAGATAAATTAAATAAAAATGTTTTAAACTATAAAATAATTTCTATTTTTAATAATAAAATTTAAACCATAAATATTTTATTGAACAGATAAATTTGATAAATATTATTAAACTATAAAATAAATTTTATTCTTAAAATTTTCCTTAAATAATTTTAGGAAAACTTTTATTGCAACTCTTCCGAATGGTCTGGTTTTCCTCGAAAAAGACGTTCTAGTTGAGAATTGTACATTTCAGTCAGTTACGGCCTCTGGGGATATATGAACAACGAATCAAAATTTGTGATACATTCCGCCATTTCTATTATTGAGCAGGTGCCCGTCTGCGCCTATTGGAATCACTACTCCTGGAAGAAGCCCATGGGGAATTTACGGTGCACAGGGCTGAATGGTTTGAAAATCTAATTCAGCACATGTTATGTGAATTATTTTGCCAGTTCACTGAGAATGGCTGACCTGGAGGGTGACAACCAATAATTACCTCCCCTTAGCGACTTTGCAAAACGTATATTATATCTAGGTTTATATAAACACACAGGATGCGGAAGTGCAAAAATTATACTCCATTCGTTTATGTGAAATATATGTTTAGCGGTTATTTGCATTTATTGAAATAAACATTATTTTATGAATTTCTGTAGAAAACGGCAAATAATTATTTAATTTTAAAGTTATTTTTATATTTAAGATTAAAAAAATTTTATAAAGTACAGAAATTATTATCAGAGAAGATATTAGCAAAAGTCTATTTTGATCAATATTTTAAAATCTGGAGTCTATTTTTAATCGGGATCATTTAAAGTCACAAAAGACGAAAACTTAGTTTCTGATGGTAGAATTTTACAAATCTTATTTAATATAAAATTATTTATTTAAAATTAATTATAAATTTTCTATTATGATACTTACATTTTTATCCTTCTCATTCTACCTTAGACTGGTTTTTAAACATCAAATACATAATTAAATATCTTACTTTTTAATGCTAAAGTTATCAAGCATTACTACTCTTCAAAATACTATAATATAAACAAGCTAATTCAAATTTTTGAATTTTCTTTTACTATACGATATTATTATATTGTAAATTTTTTTATTTCTCCCTCAATAACCTAAGGATTTAATGGTACTTATCTTTTTAATCTTCCCATTATTAACTACCTTATGCTGGTTTTTAAACATTAAATACATAACTAAATATCTCACTTTTTAATTCCAAAGTTATAAAGCATTACTACTCTTCAAAATACTATAATATAAACAAGCTAATTCGTTTGATGTTGTCAAGAATTTTCCTAAATGGTAGATATTAAATATACTTAGTCATATTCCAGTTAGATTAGTGGACTCAATCATATGTGCCAATTTAGTTATTATCATGCTCTAGGAACGTCAAAATGTATGCATGAGTTTTATTTGTTGCCATTTAACTCAGACCAGGTGTCATTATTTTTTTAGAGTGCATGTACATATTTTTTTATTTACTCTTATGATTTATTAGTTCAACCATTTTTCTAATTTTTTTAAGCTTAGATGGGGTTTTTTAAAAATAGATGTATGAGTTTTATATATGGTCATTTAAATACAATTAAATGTCGATTTTTTTTAGTTCATGTCTCTATTTTTCCATATTCTTTATTATTAGTCTAGAGTCATTTTAATTTTAATTTTACTAAATTGAGAATGATCAAATATTTTGAAATAAAAATCACTAAAGAAAATTAAATCTAGATGATTGATACATCCAAAGTTAACATAAATCTAAATGTATAATATTAATATTATTAATATAAATTATAATTTATAATATAACAACAAGACTTGTAATAAATAATTAATATAATACTATACATATAGTATATATACTATTAAATATCATAGTTATATAGTAATAGTATAACATAATAGTATGTAATTTTAATATCATAAGTTTATTATATAATATAGTATAATTGGTTGAGAAAGGTAAACCTATAGCATATGAAAAGTTACAAAATTGTTATTTCTATTAATATTAATTTGTTAATAATTAAAGTTATTATAAATATTCAATTTTTATTTGCTACACAAATTAGATTTTCCAAATATTTTTTATTTTTTTTAAAAATAAATTTTTTAAAAAAAAATTAATTTAATTTTTTAAAAAACTAATTAGATTCTACAAGTACAAAATTAAAATTATTAGAAATTCTCATCAATTACCACTCATTATTTTACTATAGAAAAAACAAATGTACAAAAATTTAAACCTATTAAAGGATGCTTAAATTCAAGGGTGATATTAAATGGAATTTAGTGCTTGAGTGATTTAAACTATAAATTGGTTCCATGTTGACATGATTATGAACAACTCAAAGACATGGTTGCTACATCAAGTATACATTTATATAAATTATGCAATCAAGGTGACAATGAGCAAGGAATAAGGTGTTATGGAGAATGAAGCACTTGTATAATTTTGATATTGAAATTGTTTAAACGTAAAATAATGGCACTCTACAACATTGTTTCATAAAATATACTATAAGCATACACATTTTTTACAATTTTTTAAGTTATTATATTCAAAATCACAGATCTTACCACATTTAGTTAGAAAATAAAAATAAAAAGAAATGCCCTGAACAATTGTATTTCATTTTCCTAAGATTAAGAGGTATTCAGTTTCCAAATTAAAATTGATTTATTTCTACTATATGAATTTCGTGTTGGAAAAATGCGACATAAAAATTCCTATAATATAAATTATATACTATAAATAAACCTTTATATCATATATTTTACAGTTTATTTAATTAGTAGTCTCAAAAGCACAAATGCACTCATAATTTAAAAAAAATAAAATAAAAATTAAATTAACTCATCTTAAAATTCTAAGGTGTTGATTTCTACTTTATAAATCTGGGCTTAAAAAAAATGTGATAAAAAAGCTCTTATAATATAAATAATAAATCTCAAAATAATTTATAAACATACTAAAAGATAATAACTTGTACTCCGGATTAGAAATATTATTCTATAAACATCACTGAATAACAACCTAACACATGTCTTCTTTATCCAAATCCATCCACTGCAAGTAGTAAAAATTAAAAAATTTAAAATGTACATATAATTATAACTTTATTCCACCTATATAAGAACATAAGCTTTCAATGTAAGTCACATTTAAAATTACAATATGACCACTGAGTCCCTTAATTTGTCCTCCTATAAACAATTTTGCAAACCTCAAAATGGATTTATTAAGTTTTATGAAATGAAATTCGATGCTGAGTGCTTTAAATTGGAAATTGTGCATCGTTATCTCGATTGCCGATTCCCCGCATATTCGGCAATGGGATAGACATTGGCTCTGTTTGATAAAGCCGATTGCCTAATATTTCGCGGAATCGACAGTCCAGATAAGCTCAAAGTATGAAATTGATTCTAGCTAGTGTTTTGGCAATTGATTCTAATAAGTGTTTTTATGACTTAGAGAAAAAATTTCTTTCCTCACCCTACGTTGATCTAAGGCGAGAAAAAACAAATTAATAAAACTAGCCAAAGTAAATCATGAAAGGTTTTTAAAGGCTTTCACTTACCTCTTTTATTTGTCTGTGGCTAGTATTAAGGTCGTTCAACGACTTTCCACCTATATGATTCTTAATTATTCTAGTTCAGAGAGAAATTCAATGATTGATCAATTCATTATATGGTATATTTATTTTTATATTTATTTTTTATGTTAAAAAGGACAATAAAATTATGTCTTTTTTTTTAAATTTAACTATGTAGTATTTTTGTTTTTATTTTTTATTTTTAGTTATAATAGAATTGATATTACAAAATGTGGGCATATTTCTTTTCCCATATTACACTTAGTGTTTACACATCTCTCACAGTGGGTTGTAAAGTCCCTTTTAGTGTAACATCCCAAAATAAAACTACTCTAAAAACCACTTTTATAATGAAAAGATATTATATCCTTCTTCGTGGTTGGCAGATTCCATTCAGAACTAAAATAAATTTAAATTGCTAAAAATATTAATATTATTAATAGTTTGTAATGAATAATATAACAATCAAAAATGTAATCATAAAAAATATCCATTTTAAGATAACAACCAAGCCAATACCAAATTGGGATGAGACCCTCTTGTTTGTGAGACGAGAACCCTTGTTTGTGGACAAGGACTGGTAAATTATGACATACATACGTACCCTCTGGCGAGGAAACACGAACTCTTAATCTATTATTTAATAATATAATATTAATATTAATATTATATTATATATTATATATAATTTAGTATTATATTGTAGAAAATTTATCAAATATAATATGAAGCACAAAATAATAATATAAAATAAAGTTATACATTTAATATTAATATAGATAATAATTTATTATAAGTTGAATATAAATATAATTATTTATTTAAGAATTATTTTCTATACATTCCTTAGGCCTAGCACTCATTTCAGGTCACAATCACGAGGAAAATGAGTGCTACGCCTAACTAGTTTGTTTTATGCTATTAATATTATATGTGTATGGAGGCTAGGAAACAATTGTAAAAACCGCAACAGAACCAGAGAAGAGTTTGAGAAAAATTTAAATACATAATTAACATTTCCATTGAGATCTGGAATGTAAAAAATATACATTTGTTGCCAATAATTTAAACACAAATAAGAACCGGGAAGTAGATAAGGGAAAATTCACAAAAAAAGGAAACAGAAGTCGTGGCTCGCAATGGCCAAAATTCTTTTAATAAATTAATCCAGCCTTACAAGGAGTTCTCTAAGCCATACATTAACCCTAAAGGCTAGTCTCCCAAACCCTAGCTCGTTACAGGCTGAAATTCAAAATTCAGAAATAATATATATATATAAAAGAGAAGAACATGGAACCCTAGGTAGCTATATCACATTTTCACCAAAGAAGATAACATAGATAAATCGTTAAAGGGAGACGTGGGAATTAAAGCCCTCAAACCCAAAAAATATGAAATGTGGAAGAAGGCAACCGAAAGTTTACATGCATGGAGTGGATACAATAGATAAGCCTTTAAGGTAATGTAAAAAAAATAATTGCGATAAAGAGGGAAAATAATAGTAAGATAGCTTCGAAAGGGGATTTTCCACAATACAATTCTTTCCCAGCGCTGAACACAGACCCTAAAGGAAATAAAGCCTAGATGGTTAGATTCATTGTCAAGGGTATTAAGGCTTTCTTTTTTAAAAGAAAAAGAGAGTCCGTTTCAGCAGAGAACCCCATAAGCCATGTCTGTTAATTGCACAAGCCCTGTAACCTTCAAGAAGCCCCTTCAGGGTTTTACATGACAAAGGTCGCCCAATGACCCAGTTAGTTAAAAAATACAACTAAGCACAAAGAACAAGTTTCAAAAATAGATTTAAGGTAAGAATATAATAATCCAAGCAATTTCTGGTTAAAAAAAAAATTGAGGTATCACTCACTACCTACCACAGCTAGCAAAGATTGACAAAAAGAAGTTGGGTTGCAGAACCATGCTTTGGCAGACGGAAAGGAAAGAATTTGTTGCAAAGGCTGTAGAATACGAGTGTGGTTACTCTATAACCACCTCCTCTATTTCTCACCATCAAATAAACCCTGAAGATTAAGAGTTGTAGATTGAACCACTGCAATTGTCTAGACTATTAAATCACCAAGTCCCAAATGGTTGACCTACTTCGTGATAGTTCAAAAGATTTCTCCACATAAGCGATGTGTAATACATTAAAATCAAATGATGAAATACGCTTATGCGTAATACATTAAAATCAAATGATGAAACACTATATGGTAATTTATTTTTAAATAAAATACTGCCAAAATTTTATACTAACATTTGTGTCAGAGGTTGCAAAAAAAATGCAGTAAGGCATACATGTAAATGGTCATTGAACATAAGAATTAATAAAGAAGATTGCATGCAAATGTGGAAGACAAAGTTTAATGATTTACATTATCTGAAATTTATAGATAGTATAATGCTTGTAACAAAGATTGACTCTTGATCTTCTAAGATGTTTTTTAGCTTTCAATAAAGAAATTGCAAATAGTATATTATGATGGATGAGGTAAATAAAGAAAAGTGACACCATGAAAAATATGATGGCTGTATTTCCACATTTAAAATTGAATCACAAATTTATAAACGATGCTTTATACATAGATTGGACACTTCCATCTATATCCCATGAGTTAATTGTGAGCATTTTGTATATGGTGAGTTCTCATGAGGCTCATCATTAGGTAACTATATGGACCTTAAGACACCTCCTGGGTTATTGGAATGAACACTTCTCATAATTTCTTACATATTCTGATGGTATTTTATTAATGAGATGAGTCAAAGTGAGATATTATACTTAGTGGACTAATGTGCATTGGTTGCAGGTTTCTGAGAGAAAATCATGGAAATTTTGGCTAATTAAGGGCTGAAAATTGAATGAGACAATGAAGAGAGATTGTTGGAGATAGATCCTCCTCATTTACTCCTCACTCATTGAAATATTCCTCCATTAATCACACTAGCTCAGAGTTACAAGCAGCCAAGTCATGGAGATCAAAAGGTAGCCAAGCCAGTGGTAGTTAAAGAGCCAGTTTATCTTGAGTTTGAGAGTCGAGCCTCCATAGATTTAAGGAAGTCACTGGAGAGTTCAATTTTATAAATAAGGAGCCCTAAAGCCTCATTAGGATTCAAATTTTTATTGTAAAAACACTCGTCATTTTCGAGTTCAAGACTTGTGGAAGTCATTGTTATGTAATTTTCTGATTTGATAATGAGAATGAGCATTTCCTTGATCCAACAGTGAGTTGACTCATAGGGCTAAAGCTCTAAGGTTAGGGCCCAATCCTAGCAGCAAAAAACTCCTCTTCATTTTTATTCTTAAATTGATTTCATCGATTAATGGTTGAATTGTTTCTAGTATTATTTCATTGCAAATAGTTGTGGATTTCATTAGTTTGCTTCCATTTGTGAATTACTTCAGCAGTAGCTTAGGAAGATAAAAATGAACACCAAAGGTGTGGGTAGGTGGATTTTTCCTCACTCCACCCTTCAGGAATCATTGTTTGAGGAAAGAACTCGTATGCAACCCAAAAAAGACAGAATTATGATTTCTCATCGAATTTAGGGTTTTCTGTTACTTAGGCAAGCATTTTGCTAGTTTTCAAGAATAGGATTTGGTTCTCATTTTTGCTATCTCCAGTCTTACTTTAGATCTTATCAAGGTTTCATATTATTCTGCAAGGTTTCCCACGCATGAAATAGATGGCAAGCTCATGAAATTATGTTTTCTGTAGTTAATTGAAATCCTTCTTGTTTACATGATTTATTGATAAATGTTAATGATTGATGCAGTGCGGGATTTTCAGTAGTACAGAGAGATTTCATGATTAGAAACCTCATCCCAACTTCGTCCATCCATGATTATCACTTTCTTTCACTAGATCCCTCACCAAATTCATCATTCCATAAGAATACTTCTCCAAGGTTGTTAAGCAAATCCATCAATCTCACAACTCTATTTTTGAGCTCTTGAGGAGTCCTAGGCACTCCCTTGCCTCATTCCATCCACTAACCACCTTCCCTAAGCCTTACATCACCTTCCTAACCCCTCCTCTTGCTCTCGGCCATATCCTGTAGAAATATAGGGGATCCTGTAGAAATATAGGGGATCCTGTAGGAATTCAGAACATTCTGTAGGACGCATTAGGACATTCTATAGGTTGAACTGTAGTGGCATGTTTTGAGGTTGAATTGTGGAAAATCCACTAGGAAACTAGAAAAGGACACCTACTTGCCTTCGAGGCTTTCTAAGCATTCACCATCATCCCTAAGCCACCTGGCACATCACCAAAAGAAGTTAGCTTTCACAAAAAAAGGGACAATATGAAAGACAAGATCATTTTGTTCATTTACATGCATAGTAGAAGAATGTTTTATGTTTCAATTTGCATGCCTAGTGTTGAGTCCCAAACTTACATCTTCCCTACATCCCTTTTTAGCCTTTTTCTCCAGTTACCTTAACCTCTAAGCTATCAAATCATTGCATATTAGTTTAAAATGAGCATATAAATGGTTTCCTAACTATGTTTTGTGACTGCTGTTTGATTTAGATTTTTGTTCAACCAGCTGCGGAATCTGTCACTTTCCGCAGCCAGAATCAGTTTCCGCAACCTTTTTGTTAAACTCTATGCTACAGGCCTCTATTGAAGAACTCAGCCACATGGGAAATCTACAAAGGACGTGGACATGAAACGTGTCCCCTTGGTTCAGCCAAATTATCCACAGAAGCCCGCGGTGAAATCCGATCAAACAGTAGTCAACACAAGGAGTTTAGCGGTGGCACAACTCTGTTTTCAGCACGAGGAGGATTGCGTGGCAAGGTCCTGAGTTTTAGGAGGTGTGCTAACACCTAGGGACTGCTCATGGACCGAATCCAACAAACCATCTCCTTGGATTTACTTCCCATGGCTACCATGTTGCTAAATTTTTGATTATGGTCTTTTACGTGTTTGGCTACTAGCGCAGACTGTGTTAGTTAGTTATCTATTTTTTGCTATAAATAACGCATCTTCATATGTGTATAGGCTAGTAGTTGTTGTTATGTAATCTTGACTGTTTTACGAGCCATTGAGGCGAGACTTAGTTTCTATTTTATGACTGCATTGCAATATATGACAAGACACTGATTTTGCATTCAAATTCGTGATTGGTTCTGATTGACCGAGGTTGCAGAGGGCCCCTGTACACCAAGGTCCTCTAGTTGATGTATAGCTTTATGTTTTTCTTCATTTTACGCTCTTGATACCATAGATATTTGCTGTATATATTAACTTGCTCATGGTATTTATGTTATTTGTTGTCCATAGCTTCTTTTATGTTTTTAATTGATTGTCAACTAATCAGTGTTTGCATTTTAGGTTCTAATAGGAAGCCCGGGCAATGCATATATTTTTTGATGACTAATGACATGATGGAATTATCTTGTCCTACTGCTGATTTGTTTTATTGGTTCTAATTCCAACATTGTTTGTTTCTTTAGCTTTTCTTTATTCATTTACTTTTCTGCAGGATAAGATATTAGACTATTCATATCATTCTTCAGTTACCTCCTATAGCCATAGCGAGTCAAATGGTGAGGGATTAAGTGTGAATGTATGGTTTGATACTAGTTTATTTACTTTTGCAAGTTAGTGATTAGATTACTCATAACATTCTCAGTTGCCTCCTATAGCCAGAGCGAGTCAAATGGTGAGGGATTGTAGGATGAATCTGTAGTTTAATCTTAGTTTTATTTTATGCAATTTAGATATCAGATTACTCAATTTGTGTATGACTACCTCCTATAGCCAGAGCGAGTCGAATGCTAAGGGGTCAAAAATGAGTTGATGTGATATGATTAGTTTACTTTGCTTACAGCTTTTAAATTGCTTTGAGTTCAGTCTTTTCTTTTCTTTTCTTTATACAGCAGCAAGGATACTAGGTTCCATAGTCATAGTTCACTATTTTGTTAATTAGAATCTAGGCACATCTTGATTTCATCATTGTAAAGTTTGAACACCTTTGGAACACTTTGAAGTTTGGAAATTATTTTAAAGTCCACCATTACCTTGAATACTTTTGTCCATACTTGATTACTAGAATCACCATCTCACACACCATCTCACATTAGGGAATCAACAAGAAGATAAATCCAAAAACAAACCAAAAACTAAAAACGACAAAGAAATAAGAAAATGGTTATCTTGCATAGATAATGCACTTCACTTCAATAGTTTAGACTCCCGGATTGACAATTTATATAGCAATTTAGAACACACTAAATGGACCAAACACCTAGGATAATAGCATTTCATACATGTTAACTTATAATTATTTTGAAGCAAAGCCTCTTAGTAGTAGTTAGATGAATGGTGTGTTTAAGAATTTGATTTCAGTCTTTTTCCTTACTACAGTAGACAATATTTCTTTCAGCGTAGATTTCTCTTTTCCTCATTGGTAACCAAGCTTCTTCTAAATCAATAGAAGTTTGGTTTGAAAGACCTTATTAGTCTATTGCCAAATTAGCAGTGGCAAAGAGGAAACCCATCACATTTACTTGTTTATACAACACTGTCACCTCTATGTTTGTATGAACCCAGGGATGATAAGTAAAGGTGGTAGCCCCAGGAGTTGCAACATTCCTGTTGCAATACTGATGCTCATTACTTTTTGGCATCATTATCGGGGTGGTGTCTGAGTAATATTTTATTTCTACTTTCTTTCTTCCATTTCTTATCTCTGACATTTTTCTATTAGCTTCGTTTTTGGAAACGTAATTTAGGTTGCTTTCTTTTATTTCTTTTCCATTCTTGAAGTGAGATTTCATTGAGACTGTTAGTTTTGATTTAGTTTTCAATTTCAATTCTAGAATTATTCTCAAAGCTTGAAAAAAAACACAAAGCAAAACAAAAACACTTCTTTCATGCCTCGTAGGAATAGGGATAACTTTAGAGAATTTCAACCAATTACCCCCACCACTTCAAACAACCAACCTTCCCACTTCTTCGGTGGCTGTGAATTAGAGGACCCTTTAGGTGACAACAAAAGATATTTGAAGAGCCTACAAGGGGAGAAGAAGAAGGAGAACCCATTGCAACTGACATTATGGCTGAAAATAGAAATAACAGAGAAGATAGAGAAAGAATTCAGGGTGCCTTTCCCATTGGAGAAACTAATGGGGATACCAAGATGAAGAATATAAGCCGCTCTGCTCTTCCTAATTTCCATGGCCTAACCTTAGAAGATCCAAAGACTTTCTTGTTTGAGTTTGTTGTCATATACAGAACCTATGATTACACCAACAATAAACAAAAGTTGAAACTATTCCCATCCACTCTCAAGGATGCAGCTTTGCGCTGGTTCATGGGTTTATTTGTGGATATCATCACAACCTAGGCTTAGATGCAGAAAGCCTTCAAAAACAAGTATCGAGACTACTGTAGGTCCAAAGACACTAGAGAGGAAATTTTTAGGACAACCTTAGGGCATGATGAATCCCTAGAGGATTATGAAGAAAGATCCCAGCTTAGCTACGAAAAGGCTGGTGCACACTTGATCCTGAGTCATTAAAGCTAGTCCTACTTAGAGGGGTAATGGAAGGTCTTCTAGATACCCTAAACTTGTTACCAGGAGGGGAAATCTACCAGCTACCCTATGAAGATATCAAGACATTGTCTAGGAACCATTCTAGGGAAGCTAGGAAAAAGAATATGGGCAGTCAACCTATGGTAAGCCCATCCTCTTCTAGTACATCCATCAAGGGTGAAATTAGAAATATGCTAGAAGATTAGAAGAGTGAAATGTTGCAAACAGATTCCCTACAAATGGACACTATGCACATCAAAAGAAGGTAGGAGGAAGGAGATAGAGCCTTAGCCATTTTCTGCCCTAGATGAACAAGTAGGCACCCTAGGAATGAATGTCCATTGAATCTGCTTGAAGTCTATTTGGTCTATCAAGAAAACCACTTGATAGGCAAGTGTCATTCTCTACCTAGACTAAAAGTTGTGTATCAAGGAACTGAAGGGGTGATTGAACAACTCTGCTACATAAATCAAAGGAGACCTCATGGGACTCGGCCATACCAGTATGGCATGTAAGGCTCATCACATGCCTATTACAACCCTAACCAGACCACATCCATTCCCTCATGGGGACCCCTTACTCATCCTTCTTGGTCTATACCTCCTCCAGGGTCATTTGCACTTTACTACCATTCCCAGCTGACCAGTCAGTCATTTCATCCATATTCTCTACCACAACCTCAGTGGAATGCACAGCCCCAGGGGTGGAGGTCCACATACAAAAATGCTCCATCTTTATTTCCTTCACCACCTACTTAACCGCAGCTTTTACACCCCGCTCCACCTAAACAACCCCAGATGCGTGCCTAGCCAAAGTCGAACCCAAAAAATAGACAGGCACAACAAGTGTATACAGGAGAGACATTCTATCCTACTTATGCTATGGAGATTCAAGAAATAAACTTGAGATCTGGAAGAGTACTCCCAGACAACTGACCTACACCTCCAGTTAGGTAGAGAGAGGAGGAAAGAGAGGAAAGCATGCCTAGAGTAAATCTACCACCCTTTCCTGAGATATTAACTCAACCAATCCAGCCTACCCAAGAAGAGAATGAATTTTTGGGTGAATTGAAAAATCTATGTGTCAAAATTCGACTTCTCCAAGCGATAAAGGATGTACCTATTTACAACAAGTTGATTAAGGTGAAGTGCTTCAAACATCCATGGAGGCGAAAAACAGACACCACTACCATTATTGTCATTGGACAACTGTTTGACTTAATGCTAGGGAAGGTAGTTTCCCTGAACGATTTGGACCTTGGAAGCCCTATAGTAGATGTGCACATCAATGGCATCATTGTCCCACGCACTTTGATTGATATCAGGGCTACCATTAATGTAATGACGAAGGACACCATGCTCAAGCTCATTCTCCAAGGCTCATTGAGAAAGACCACAACAGTCTTGGAACTTGTAGACCGTTCTATAGTGACCCGTGAGGGGATTGTAGAGGATATGATGGTCTCCATTGAATCTTAGGAGTACCCTATAGAATTCCTTATTCTCCAGCCCAAGGCCAAGCTTACTAGTTACATTGTCATCCTTGGTAGGCCCTGGTTAGCCAGTATCAATGCCTACATTAGCTGTAGGGATGGAAATATGATTATAGAAAATGGGTATATGTCCAAGCAGTTAGTCCTGTACCCTCTTGCTTCACCATCTCTAGAACATGACTTACCTTTATGGTTGGAAGAGGAGGAAGAAGATGAATTATACTTAGCCCAACTCTATACCTTAGAAACGACCATGGGATGAGGACAACCAAACGAAGATGATTTGATTGAACACATACTCCAAAGTCCAACTCCGAGCACATTGTCCTTAGAGGAATTAGTAAAGGAAACCAAGATAAACGATCATATTGATCTATGCTTAGCTAATTGAAACCCTAACTGTGTCAAAACCATAGAATTTGGCCCTGCGAGAACTTTGAAAATCAACCCATCTCTTTATGTATACCAAGAAGAAAAGTTCTGCAACATGCTAAAGGAACATATGGATGTCTTTTCTTGGAGTTACAAGGAAATGAATGGAGTGCATCCCTCGGTGTTTAACCACCATATTTATATGAAAGATGGTTGTAGAATAGTTTGCCAACCCCAAAGGAGAATGAATCGAGCTCTCAAGGATATAGCCAAAGAAGAACTACAAAAGCTGCTAGATGTAGGATTCATTTACCCTATCTCGGATAGTGAGTGGGTCTCTCCTTTGGTGTTGGTTCCAAAGAAAAATGGAAAGTGGAGGATTTGTGTCCATTATAAAGAGTTAAACAAAGAAACAAAGAAGGACCATTTCCCTCTACATTTCGTTGAGTAAGTGCTAGATGGACTGATAGGGAAAAAAATTTTCTCTTTCCTAGATGGGTTCAATAGAAAAAATCAAATCCATATTAGCCTGGAAGACTAGCATAAAACCACCTTCACTTTTCCTTGGGGTACTTTTGCTTAGCAGGTCCTTCATTTTGGCCTATGCAATGCCCCTGCCACTTTCTAGAGAGTAGTCTTGAGTATCTTTGTCGAGCTAGTCCATGATGCAGTAGAAATTTAAATGGATGATTTTACACCCTATGGGTGTGATTTCCAGGAGGCTCTATCCAACTTAGGTAAGGTGTTGAATAAATGCGTTGAGATGAACCTGTCCCTTAGTCCCAAAAAATGTCAATTCTTGATGGATGCAGGGATTGTTCTAGGTCATTCAATATCCCAGAAAGGAATGCAAATGGACCCAAATAAGATAGCCATCATCAAAAGGGTCCCACCCCGGCAAAAATAAAGAGATGTCATAACTTTTCTAGGGTTATCTCGATACTATCGGAGGTTTATAAAAGACTTCAACAAATTACCTTCTCCTTTATTTGGGTTATTGGGCAAAGACTCTAAATTCTTATTGTCAAAAAATAGTCAAGATGCCTTGGACACCCTAAAGGACAAGTTGACCATTGCACCTATTCTATGAGGCCCGAATTGGGCCCTTCCTCTCCATATACATGTTGATGCCTCTCACAAAGCCATAGGAGTAGATTTAGGCTAGATAGATGAAAAGTTACCTTATGGCATTTACTTCATCAATAAGAATCTGGCAAAGGCCGAACTCAACTACACAATGACTAGAGAGGAGCTCCTAGCTATGGTGCACTCATTGAACAAATTTAGGAATTACATTACAGGTTACCAAACATTCATACATAATAACCATGATGTAATTAATTTTGTGATGAATAGACCTGATGTGAATGCCCGAATTATTAGATGGTTTCTTTTATTACAATAGTTTGATATAACTATTATTGATAAGCCTAGCAAAGAGAATGTTGTTGCAAAATTTTTATTCAGGTTAACTTAACATGGAGGGAAGGAAGGAATGGTTGATGATCAGTTACAAGATGAACACTTATTCGCTATTTCAGTTCTCTCTCTATGTTTTGATGACATAGAAAACTACTTGGTATCTGCACAGTTCCCACCAATTTTTTCCTCCAAACAAAATAGAAATATTGTGAGGAAGAGCACCCCATTAACGTGGATTGGGGGCAACCTCTTCAAACTAGGCCTAGATCAAATTCTGGAAAGATGTGTCAAGGAGGAGGAAGTATTTGACATCCTTCTGACCTTTCCTGATGGGCCTTGTGTAGGTCACTTTGCAGCCAAGAGGAGAACATTCATGGTGTTACAAGCCAGTTATTATTCTCCCACTCTTCATTATGATGTGAGAAGGTATAATACTTAACGTGATCAGTGCCAGAGGATGGGAAATCCTTGTCCAAGGGATGAAATGTCTCTGCAAACTCAAGTGACTTTTGAGCCTTTTGACAAGTGGGGCACGGATTTCATTGGACCTATTGATCCTCCATGCAAGCAAAATCAGTACATCATTGTGTGCACTCACTGCTTGACCAGGTGGGTTGAAACTAAGGAAATCAAGGCAACAATAGAGGAGAAACTGGCTGAGTTCTTAAGGGAATATCTATTTTACAGTTTGGGTACCCTAGAGAACTGTTCAATGATTAAGGCAACCAATTTGCATCTTACATGATTGAAGACTTGTTAAGCCATCGAAAGATCAAGCATAGAACATCCACTCCTTATCACCCACAATATAATGCGGAAGTGGAGGTGACCAACGGAGCGTTGGAGGGAATTTTGACCAAATCAATTAGCAACTGTAGAAAAGATTGGGTAGATAGATTAGTTGAGGCCACTTGGGCCTATAATACCAGCTGGAAGGCCACCACTGGATTAACTCCCTATGAGTTAGTCTATGGGAAGAAGGCCCTGTTGTACATTGAATTTGAGTATGATACATTGAGGATGGAATCACAACTAGATCTAGATCTCACTAGTGCACAACAAGAGAGATTGATCCTATTGAATGGGTTAGATGAGTTTAGAATGTAGGCCCTCCTACACATAGAGGTGACTCATGTTCAAAGGAAGATCTATCATGATAATAACATAAAGGACAAACAATTTCAAGAAGGTGATTGGGTTTTGTTGTATGATTCCAAATACAAGTATTTTAAATGCAAGTTAAGGATTAGATGGTTATGGCCTTATGTCATAGAGAAATTTCATTATAATGGTTCAGTGCAGATAAGAACCATTGATGTGGAGGTTATTCCTTTACTTGTCAATGTGCACAGATTGAAGGTTTAAAAGAAGCCCTTGTCAAAGCAATAATTAATTGAAGGCATTAGCAAGATATTGATGGTGGCGGAGCAAGTCTCAGCTTCTACCCCATGAAGCCATTAAAAAAAAAATAGAAGAAAAGAGAGAAAAAATAAGGAGACTCGGGTGAAAACTTCCATGAGGCACCTGACACCCACTGTTGGGTTAAAAACCACTTAAGGTGGCCCAATGGTGGAAAAACAAAAAAAAGGAAATAAAATATCTCTGGGTGAAAACCTCTTTTGAGGTACGTAGGGAAAGTAGCTAGTATGAAAACCTCTTGGATGCAGACTAGTTGCTTTCAAAAAGAAAGAGAAAAAAATAGAAAAGAAAACTTTGAAAATAATGTTTGTAGGTTAGCAAGAGGAGGATTAGAGCAACAAGACAGGATCAAAAGGACCTATACAGTTCATGTTTTCATTCCTCCATTCCATATCCTTCATCATTCCATCATTCCCTGCATTTTTATACTCATTTATCTTAGTTTGCAAGGGTTATGTGTTTTCTATAGGATTCCCTGTAAACCTACATGATTTCCTTTAAACTTATAGGATGATCCTGTAGGAATTACAGTGGCTTGGGAATCCCAAATAAAGTAGCCCTATAGAAAGGGGATGAACCGATTATGTCAAAAAATAGATGTCTACTTCACCCTCTCATCACCATGCCTCTCTTGACCATGATCACCCTTGCATTAATCCATTAATGTCAGTTTCAAAAAATTACAATTTTTAGAATGAAAAAAAAAATAGAGGAAACAGGGGGAAGACAGAGAACAAGGGGACAACACTTGAAGGCTATACCTCTCATTTACTAATCCATAGATGCCTTCTCTACCCATGAAAACCATACTCATGCTCCAGAAGTGAAGGAATGATTAATTTTTTTTGAGGGAGAGGTAGCTACAGGACATCCTATAGGAAATCATCTAGCAGGCTATCCCACAAAACATAAAAATCACAGGTTGCAGTGAAATTCAACATGGAGATTTAGAGCTCAAGGAAGCTCCTCCGAAGCTTAGCAGAATCATCAGGATCATTAGCATCAGCATCTAGTACCTACACACCAAGGAAAAACATCAGAGGACAATAAAAAATAAAAGAAGAGAACAACACATGTAGCAAATACATAGCAAGGACTTCACTCTCCAACAAACAACATCAAGGCATCATTACCACAGGTATGTATCACGCTTCCACTCTCTCACTAGCATGATATGATCAAACATGTAAAGTTGTGAAAGAGTTGGTTTTATAAGCGAAAGTTGGCCAATTAACTTGGCCAAATTTGGTCAGTCAACGAGGAGAATACAATTAATTCCTTACACATGTGGTAGCATCCAAGTCAGGAAAAAGGAGAGATGAGGCAAAAAGTGGTTAAACTACGGATGCCTAAAGTGGGAGTTGATTATGAGGTAAGGAGAATGATGATGTGGTACTGGGACCAATTGTCCAAGAAAGGATACTCGTACTTCAGTTGCCAGCACACCAACCCACTTAAATCACCCATATGAGGAACTAAAATGCCAATTCCCATGCATAGGAGGCATTTACATTCTCGAGGTTACACTGAAGCAAAGTTTCTCTCAACCCTGAAGCAATCTACAGGAAAGACAATGAGCATTTTTTCCAGCACAGGAGCACCTACAGGATTCTACATGAAAACCTACAGGAGCCTATAGGACACATAATAATCACGTACAGGATTGGTAGTGAGCATATTTAATGTGAAAAATGAGATGTTGGCTTCATCAAGCAGTGATGACAAGGTAGGAGCTATACGTTCCAACAATTTCCAAGTAAATAGCATATAAAAAAGCCTTCTATTTTGTTGAAAAGATTGCAATCTATGGGAATTGTACATAGAATTTTCATTTAAAATTCCTTATCCATTAAATTTTGTATTAGGCATATACAACCCCCCACATCTTTTAGACAAAAATGATAGGGGGATTTAACAAAAGGGAACCCACCAATACAGTGACAATTCATCATCACCCTACTATAGTAGATATATTCACAAGGCACACTTGGAAGGGATTCTTTGAAAAATTGAGGGGATACGATGATGAAGTAGCCAGAGACTTTTCTCTCTCCCTTATAGCTCTTACTAGCACTCGTGCCACTATTGTGGTAAAAGGCCTCTTTGTAGAACTCACCCCTAAAATCATACGCATAATCACCACACTTCATTTAGGGTTTCCTTGGATAAAGGAGGATAAGGGTAACAACCAAATTGCATAGAAGAAGTTATTTTTGGAAGGAGAGGAGGCAATGGAAGACAAAAATGGGGTCAGAAGAGCAAGCTTTCCATACCCTTGGAATGAGATTAGCTACCACCTTATAAAGTATATATTGTTCGAAGGTAGGTACAATGTGGTATATGGACACCATTTTAGGCTTCTCCAAGAGCTGAGGTTTGGAGCAGACACAACTCCTCAAAACAGACTAAGCACACCCTACTTTCTTCATTGATCAATGATAGATATGAGCATTAAGGTGCAAGAAGGAAACCATCAACAGAAATACCATCATGGGTTAATTAGACTTATTATAGAACATGCCATCCAGAACCTAAGGATCCCTAATTACATGGGAAACTTTGAGAGACATGCATATAGAGGAAGACATAGAAGCCTTGAATATGACAAAAGCACCACCACTAGTGAAAGAGACAAAAAAGAAACAGGTTGAAGAAGAAATAGCGAAGGATGAAGAAGAAAGAGAAAGGCATGAAGAGGAAGTAGAGGAGGAAGAAAAGGAAAAGGAAAGTGGTAAAGGGATAGAAGAAGATGTAAAGGTAGAAACTGATGAACAAAGTGACGAACTAGAGGGGGAAGAAGAGGAGAAAGACAAGCATGAGAAGGAGAATGGAAAAGGGGAGACAAAATAGAAGGAAGAATAGAGGTCTTCAATGCAAGGAAAATAAGGGGGGGAATCACGTAGAGTTTCTCCTGAATGCACTTAGAAAGATGTAACAGTTGCCCTCACTACCCTTAGTACCCCTATCGAGAAAAAAGGGGAGAGACAGAGAAAAAATCCATCATACTTTAGGACAAGAAAAAGTACAACAATCAAGCAAGGAATAACTCAAACACCCATCAAAGTAGTATGAAAAGATAGCTCCTCCTGTGAAAAATCAACAACAAGGATCATCAGTACAAGCCTCTCCCAAATACCCTATCACATATGTTAGGAGGACTGTCACTAGATCTGCGTCAACCAAAGGGAAAGGCATCCTACAGAGGACACAGAAGGACCTACAAGAAGTAGAGGCCATCCTACAGGAAACTTTGCTAAACCTACATGAAACTCAAAAAATGGACAAAGAAGGGGTCATACAGCAAGAAACAAAGAGGGAGGATCCAGAGTTGATGGAACCTAGTCCTCTACCTAACCTTGACTTGTACCATAGGTTCATTGGAGGGGGTAGGGTCATTGCACAAAAATTTGTCATCCCCTTATTCTTTGAGCTTGAGAAAGAAAGGGCAAGAACATATAGGTAGATGCAAATTGCCAAATCTAAAGGAGTGGAGGACATAGGTCACATGGAGGAGAAAGTAAAGGATATGGGGAGAGAACTGAGTAGCTAGAGGGATAGATATGTAATGATGAAATCTTAGTTGGAGGCAGATAATGCATTGTTAAAGGGATAACAACAAGAGAGAGAGAATTAAGTGGATTCCATGGCTAGTCTATCCTTAGAGGCAATCTAGTGCAAGATGCCAACAAAGTCCTATGCCTTGTAACTTAAGGAATAGTGGCTACAGTTCCAAATCAAGAATCTAACACAGAGAGGCACTATGCCCACCCAATATTATAGATATTTCATTGATCTTTGTGACCAAAGCACTTTGGAGGATAGGGCCAAAATGTATGAGTTCTACGTACTGTTGTAGCAGCCACAACCACCCTCCAAAATTATTTCCTTAGCTTGTTTTCAAGCCTCCCTACCAACCTTACAGAGCACTTTGTCTTGCTTCATCAAGTACTCAAGCTTTAGTGTTTCCTCGCACAAAGGCAGCCTGTCGATCATAGTTGTTCCATTCCCCTCACTGGTTGCTGACCTGGACTTGGTCTAGCAATGGGCTGAGAAACTTCCCCTTGAAAAGTGCACATTCGTAGTGGGAAACCATCCTTTCCTCCAAGAATTGTGCAATCCTCTCTGACAACCTGCTGGGCTCCATGATTGCACAAACCTGCTAGCCACCCCTCGTTGTAGGATTTGCACAATTTTTCTCAGCAGTAGGTTGTTTAGCCTAGGATTTACGCAAACTTGGGCAACAGTCAGTTGTTCTACCTAGAAATTGTGCAATCCCCTTGGATAGTCAGTGCAGATCGAAGCCAGGAATGCACATTTTTCCTGAGCTGTTGAGCACTTCTATGCATGAATAGTTCGGTTGACCAATTCCAATCGGGACAGAGAAAACTTCACTTGCATGCATGCATGACTTGATCTTCCCAGAATAGCAATAGAAAAAATGCAAAATTCATCCAATGATTTCAGGAGCTATGTTTAGAAGTCGGGGGTTACAGGGAAAGTTGTTTTAGAAGTTTTCCTCCAAGTGTCACTTTTTCCTAGATTTGTGGCATGTGCATCATGAGACCAAAATTATTTACTTGGCACATTAGAGATCATTCATTCACATCGATCTTGGAGCTCTGACATCATACAGTACATCCAGGACACTTTGACACATTCGTTCAACTATTCACGGGTAAGTCACCTCAACTTGTCTTTTTAACATTTCTGTCACTTTTTGTGTATTGGATTGTGTGAGTGTTGTTTTCTTGATTTATTTGAATGTCTGTCGTCATTTACATATATTCTAGCTTGTCCTATCTTTATTTTGATTTTCATTTCTATCTCACTGTTGTCACATGCATGAAACTATTTTGTCAACGGGCGAACCACCTCACCCACATGCATGTTGATCTATTTGCTGAATATTCCATTCATGTTTTTCATGCACTATTTATCACTCCTGCCACAACTTAGTGTCACCATGCATTTCACCAACTTACTTTCTTCTAGTTTCCCATGAGCGAGTCGGGCCAACCTTGGCCTAGCCTCTACCTTCACCAAGGCTACATTGTGCAATGTGGGGAAGGAAGGTTGACCTTCCTCTCCAGATTTGCATATTCTGGACCAACATTGGTCTCCTGGACTGATTTACCCATTCTTGGAGGATAGTGGCTTCTTGGCCCCAAAATTTGCACAAAAGTCTCCCTGGGCCAATAGTCCTTCCCATCTCAAATTGTGCATTGCGCAATCCCAGTAGCTAGCTGCCCAACTATATTGCATGTTTCTTAGATCCAGCAACCACTCCATCCTTCCAGATAGCTTAGACTACCTTCTGCATACTTCTAGCAGCTAGTCACTCAGCCTCCCATTGAAACTTGCATAATCTTGCTCATTCGTTTCCCAGGTATGTGTTGTGTCCTTCTCCAAATTTGTTATGTTTTCATTGACATATTTCTTGCCATGCATGCCACTTCTTTCCAAATATTTCAGGTGTTCATCTACCTCAATGGCTTTTAGGAGAACGGGATCTCAGGACACTGATGGTATGGAAGTTGGAGCAACAACTGAGTAGGTGTCCTCTCGTTTGTCGATCTATGAAGATACGAAGTTGTATCTAAACAAGGACATCAAACTAAAGTGGAAAGAGGTGAATGAAACATTTGCTGGTACTTTTGGGGAATACCTTGAAGACCATCAGGTGTAAGTGAACATTCATAAGTCCAGCTTGTACAAGATTGCTTGCAGGTACCCCACATTCCCATGCATGGACATTCACTAGATTGTCTCTCAAACTGACCCTGAGATGATGACCTTGAGAAGTGTCAGTGGGATGAATCTTGTGACCTTCTAGGCATGAGACTACGATGAGATGTAACAGTTGACTGAGCCCATCAAGGTCATGACTCCCCCGTTCTGTTTTCCGAATAGCAAAGGCCACTCCAGAGATATTATGAAGGATTGGGTAGAGAAGCCAGCTTGTTTCAGGATGAAAAGAAATCATATTTATAAGACAAAGATATTGAGGAAGGCATAACAATACTTGGTTATATTCACATGTTGACTGAGTGGCTAAGCGAGCACTCAGACCTTCCCTTAGATTTGGGTGGTCGCACTAGACCAACTGGGTAGAGAACGAAGACCATGTAATTGGTTTTGCATACTAGCTCATCGACTGAAGGAGCAAGTCACAAAGGCTTGAAAGTCACTTGAAGGCATGGATGCAAAGATTTACATGTTCGCCTACATTGTAGATGCAGTGTATTCTCAACATGAGTTCTCAGGCTTAGAGTGAGCATGGTCAATAGTGGAGACTGTTGTGAACACTTATTCCAAGTTATTATCTGAATGTAGCTTCAGACGAGTGATCATACGATTGTTCGACCATCTTGTCACCCCAGTGTATAGGTTGATATTCAAACAAGATCCACCCTGCATGTCAAAAGAGGCGATGCAGGCATTGTTAGGCATTATAGATTCTTATGGCTCACGAGACGGCACATGATCCGAGTGTTCATTATGGAGAAGCCTCTACATGTTCTACTAAAGTTTGCTTTGGACGTGCTTGTCATGCAGAAAGTAGCATAACATATATCATCAGGATTAACAGCTAGGTTTCAGCAGAAGAAGAAGCCACCTTAGCCCATTCTTTCATTATGGATAAGGTTATATGAGATCCGGAGCATCAAGTAAGCAGATGTCAAAGCTGAAGAGATGAAGAAGTACCTGTTCATCCTCCGAAGCTTCAACCCGTATGACCCACATTGCATTTTTAAGGATCACTTCCCAAGAGTTTAGTTCAATTGGATCCTTGGGGAATGTCAATGGGATCGGGAGGACTGATGGAGGTATTGCTACAATTCCACCAGACCCAATGAATAGGTCAGTTTTGCCATAGAGTGGTTTTCACAGTAGCATGAAGTAGCATCATAGAGAACACAAACAATAGCAGCAGTAGTAGAAACAATAAAGGTAACAGAGCCAAGAATACCTATGCATGACAAAGGGAAGAGGAAGATTGTTGACCACATGGAGAAAGAGAAAAGCTACAAATTTTGAGCAAATCCACTTGTAGAAAAAGTACATATGGCTATTCAGGCGAAGAGGAACCGGCATGACAAGTGAATCACCCAAAGGCAGAGGGATACGAAGAGAATAGAAGAAGCTGAGAAGGAGTTGCATGAGTTGAGGGAGCAACTCCTAAAATAATAAGAGTTGCACCAACATGAGAAGGAAGTGCAACAGTAGCAGAGTCACCAGGGGACGCATCACATGCAGATAGAGGAAGCAGCGCCCATAAAAGTAGTTGATTCTTCTGAAAAAATAGCATCATGTCAATAGGGTGAACCCTTGCAGGAGAAAGACTTTGCTGATGAGATAGAATAGGCTCTTGAATAATTGGCTATAGACATGGAGCACCAAGAGTTGGAACAAGATATCGACCTCATGCCTCACCACAAACAAGTCAACTCACCCGCTTCATTGCACACCGATGTTGAGCAAGTCTTGAATGACCAAGGAAGCACCAAGATCCTTAGTCATCAACCCGAATCAAAGATGCACAACATGTACTTTGATGAATATCATCACAGAGTTGTGCAATCTAAGAGGGTACCAACTCTGGAGGACTAGACATCCCCTGCACAATTTGAAGAGCAAGCGATCGTGACTGATGTGCAGAAGCATCCAATTGCATTGGCCAAAGCAACCAGAGTGTATGCCGAAGCCAATAGCTGAAGTGTTCATTTTCTCATAGCTGAGAATGAATGAATGGCAAAGGAACTACAGGTGGCCAAGAAGGGAGGAGACTTGGTGACAATGTCCGCCCGAGCAGTACTAAAGAAGGCAATACTAGATGAAGTATTTTCATTGGACACAGTTATGTGAGCATTGTACTCCAAGTTTGGTACCGTGCATCAAGTAGTCATTCATCTCCATGGATGACAGCAACGATGTGCAAGGAGAGTACACATATTGAAGAACATACATAGTGTTATTGATAGCATGTGAACATGGATGAGTGATCGAGTTGCAAACACGTATCTAGAGTTAGGTCGCAAACTATGAAGAGCTGTCGCAACTCATCACTAGCATACATGCTTCCCATCCACAAGTATTCAAAATAATGGAGCTTATAGTTCGCACTCATGTGATCCCATAACTTGGGACCCTCACTGAGGTTAAGACCAAGAAGCAGATCCAACAAGAGCTTGACTGGTACTTCGACGAGCTGATCCACAACGCCACCAGCCCGGACTTGCCTATCAATGTAGAAATCACGCACAACTATGTTTCTGGTCCGTCCACATTGAAGTCAATGATGCACATGCTCATAGACAAGTTGGATAGAGGAGCCTGAGTATTGTACCCAAATGCTATGGAGGCAAGGTTCAGGTTTCAGATGGATGTCACAGAAGAACACACGGACACTCTCAAGGAATACCAATCTTGACATCAATATGTCACTGTTTATCAACATGAAGATGTCAAGATATTGGACTTCAATGGTTGTCTAAGTCTGAATGATGTCTAGTTTGGCTTGTCCAAGCCATTGTTGACATGGGTACATTTGCATTGTAATGTTGAGTCATGTCAAGTGTAAGTCACATGTCAAGAGTGGATGTAACAGTCATAGAGTAGGTGAAGAGTCATGAAGGTAGTTGAATGGTCACAAAGGGGAATGTCAAGGGGCACCCCACCCTTTGCTATAAATAGTCCCTCATAACTCATTTTATAGGCTTTTGTTCAGTCGAGCTTCTACTAAAACTATTTTGAAGAAGGCTTGGATAGTATTGTAATGCGCCTTGGCTTCTCCACTCCACAGGGGTAGTACATTGTTGGGCGATTTAATTGTCTATTGAATCCCTATCATTTAATTTGTCAACCCAGGGTTTCGTAAACATAGAAGCAAACCAAAATATCTGGGACCTCAGATGAAATAGGTGTAGGAAGTTTGTTTAGAATGGAAATTCATATTGCAAATCCAAACTATCAAATCTATTTTATGAAAGTATAAAAATGTTTGATCAATGGAATTATTTTACTTTAGAAGATAGAGAAGAGTCTCTTGTTCAAGAGTCCTGATTGTCCTTCTACAACCTTTCTATAATAACATTTCCAAACATGTAACAAAGCAGTAGAGAAATGAAAGCAACTAAATATTGTTTTTAGTTCTTTCTTAGATCATGGAGAAGAGTCTCCTAACTTAGGAGGACTTGATTTCCCTTCTCACATAAAAACTAGATACTGAAAGGAAATCAGTATTCACATAAATGTAATCTAGGAAAGCATATAAGAAACCAAATCTTGTTTCAGTTTAGTCTAGCTCATGGAGAAGAGGCTCTTGTCTGAGGAGATCTCGATTGTCCTTCTCACATAAAAATTAGATATTGAAAGATGATCAACCTTCACACAACAAAAACATGGCCATAACATGAATTCATACTGAAATTATCTACAAGTATTTACAACAAAGAAATAAGATGAACATCATAATTAAAATTAGTATATTCACAACATTACTCTACAACAAAGTGTACTTATCTCAGTATGTGGATCCTTCCATTCCTCAATGAGCACACATGAAAAACTATCACACCTTAAGAATTAAACAACACTCATAACTCATGATTTGGAGAAAATGATATTATTCATGTTGAATGATCATAAATCTGATGCTAATGAATAACTGATAACTTTTCTTTTCTTCTCCTTTGAAGGATGCTCCTCTTATTTATAAATGTATTAGGGATATCTACTCAATACATGTAGATCCCTTAAATATCTACAAGAACCATACTTGTCTCAACTTATCCCTAAATACTAGATACAAATCCCATTACACATCAAAACCTCCATGATCTTTCTCCTTGGAATATGGTTCACCTTTTGAGTTGAAATTCGAATTTGATCTTGGGAGGCCACATAAGGGTGCCTTGGAATCTTCCAAATGATCTACACATCATAAAACTCAAGCCACTTTTAGGTATAAGCAAATACATGTTATTTCTCTAACTTTTAATGATAAATTCACTCTAAATACATGAAATTAATAACTTTGGAAAATGAAAATATAAACTCATATGGTAATGGAAATATAGGGTTATGTAATGATAATATGATGAAATGAGGTGACAAAATGAGGATAAAGGTGAAAATGGAGTGAAAATTTATGTTAATTTGGCAGCCCAACATACCCCCCAACTTAAGTTATTGGATGTCCTCATGCAATCTATTACATTCATCATGATTTGATCTTTTGACTTGTTTTGATTTTCCATGAACTTTGGCTGATATTGATTTTTTTAACTTCACATAATTTTATTTTTGACAACTTTGATCCTTTTTGCAAAGTCTTCTTTCTAAAAATCATTTGATTCCGACATATTATTTTGGTTGGTTCTTGTGTGACAACCAAAATTTGATTAGTATTGGTTCTTGTGTAACAATACTTTCGTTGTTTTTATGTTGCATCAAAATAGTTTGAAAAAATTTAATCAACGATTCATTCTTCGATCATTATTTGCAAAACATGTAACCTTTAAATCATAATGCAATAGTAATTGTTTGGAAAAAGTATGTTGGCTAGGATGACATGTGCATGAAGGACATATATGACGTATGAAAGGTGATAATGGAGCATGTATGTGAATATGAGGTATGAAAATGAACATGGTGTAACATTTTCCAAAAATTATAATTTTAGTATTAAAGGAATTGTATGATAAAAAGCTAGAAAAGAACATGCCTTTACTTACCTAAGTGGACAACCTGTGTATATGTAGAAATGTGTAGCTCCTGCTACTGGATCATGGAATGAAGAAAATAATGATGTGATTTGTGTCTTGGTTGTATACATGCTGGACGAAATCATAAATGTGGATCCTTTATTACTTCTACTAAATCTGTTCCAAAGTATAAAATATTTTTGAATCTGCTCCTAAATCATATAGTCTTCTTGTCATCCCATATTGTGGCACAATTCTTTCCATGTGAATAAATGTGTCAATGTCGAACATGGAAAGAAGTCATTGGATTACCGAACATTAATGAATGTCATTAACCAATGTGAGGCAAACACACCATTAATGTCAATGAGTGCCAAGGTACCCAAGTACATCTTGCATAGTGCGAATAAATGAGCTTAAGTCGAGCCACCTGCAAGATCCAACAAACAAGGGACATTAATGTATTCCCATTGTTCATTGGCGAGAAGACTTGCCATAGGGCATTCAAGCCTGAAGGTACTAATAATGACTCTAGCCTTTGTCCTAGATAAGGTGCTGAGGTCGATGGGTCAAGACTTGTTGAAAAGTGGGCCTTAAGGAATCCCACATGAGTTAACGCGAGCTCATACAAAATGATTGGTAGGACTATAGATACAAGATGTTATGGTCAAAAAGTTTGTATGGCAGGAAAACAAGGCAATTTAGAAAGCTAGATGGTTTATTCGTGAGGCAAAAAGATGAACTAAAAAGTAGGGAAAAATGTATGCGACTCAAAAAAATAGACATGTATGAAGCCGTGATGGATAAGGCAATGAATCAGTGGACTTTAACATGAATGATTGATGAGGCTTCGAAGGAGAAGTGTGCGTAACATATCATGACGCAAAAGATTTCTTTATAGTGACAAATGTCATGACATTTGTAATCAACTCCTTCAAGCTTTCAATAATGAATGTGATTTCGAGAGATCACATCTGCATGGACTTGGATCATTGCACACCTATAAAAGCTTAGTACAAATCCTGCATGAAAACTGTAAGAGCTTTTTGAAAGATATAAAATGCAACAATGAGTATGAATGCTTAGCAACCAAAATAAAATGAAATGATTTTTTTTTTTACCTGTGACCTATTTTTTTCTTAATAATTATTTTTTTATTTATTTATAATTTGTTTTTAATTGTTTTGATTTTATTTATTTTTTATTTTTTAATTTGTTTTAATTTTTTAATTGGTTTTTGTTTTTTCATTTTTATTTTCACTTGTTTGTTGTTGTTTTTTTTCTAAAACTAAAATTTATTTTGTATTGTTATTAAAAATAAAATAAAATAAAAATAATGAAATCACACAAATATGTTTTGTATGGTTTTGATTTTTTTTAATTTAGTTTTCTTTTAAATTATGTGAAATTTATTCCTGTCCCTAGTAATAAAACTCATTAACTTCTCTTATTACAGAAAATAAAATGTATTTTTTCTACAGCTACCACAGTCCCCACTGTATTAATGTTGCTTAATGCCACTGTATTTTTTTTCTAAATACCACTTAACTCTTATAGCGTCCTTGTGCCGTCATGGTTGCTACACAACATTCAAAATATTAAATGAGGTGACGTAAAAAATTACAATAGGTACTATGATTGTAATATTCAAAAGAGAAAACAGATGCTAAATAAACGTGTCTTCCATGAAAATACACTTTTCGCATACAACATTGGATCATGGACAGTTGACAATAACTAACACACTACAACTACCTTTATCTTTCTTATAAGAATGTATCAACACACTTCAGTCAGTGATGAACCATTTCCCAGTGCATATATGGTTTCTCACAGGTGCAAAGGCAAAATAGATACTTCAAAATTTAACTTTATAATGTATATCTATTTCTTGCAGATTTATCCTTCTTTTCATCTTCATGGAACATGTAATGGATCTTTTCATTATAGTCAAGGAACTCTTTCCACTACTTACCAATTGAAATCTAGGCAACTTCATTGGTGGTAGTTCTAGTCCACACGGCAATTTTTTTCTTGTCTAGCTCTCATACTAGCCACAACACCACAAATTTCATCGCCATCGTCAATTTGTGTTAGTTCAGAGCATGCATAACACACATCGGATTTATACTCAAAGAATTAGATGGAAATAGCATAGAATAATTCCCAGAGACAGACAAATGGAGAAACAACAAGATTACTTAGTCAGAAACAATGGAATAGATAAAACAATCACTGGAGAATAGAAATCACTTTGCATTACATAACAGGCTTGGGCCTTGGCTTGCTTTCTTTGGAAAGAGAAATTACAAATTTATAGAGGCAGAAGGAGGATCTAGAATCCTGTATGTGATTCAGATGGAGATCTGGAATGACCTAGAAACCACTGGTAGTGTAGGAGGATCTAGAATCTTGCATGTCATTCTAGAAACTACTAGCAGTGTAGAAAGATCTAGAATCCTGGAGATATAGAAAGATCTAATCTAGAATCTTGGAGATATAGAAAGATCTAATCTAGAATCGTCCATGAATTTGGCTTAACACTTAAAATTCTCCCACATGAAGCCAAATAAGAGCCATCAAGTCACACCAGGTCCTACCATACCTCTACATAAGTCATGTTTATTTCATGGTAGAATCTTAGTGAGCATATCAGCAGGGTTCCTATCTGTATGGATCTTTTCCAAGGATAAATGTTCTTCCTCCAACACATACTGGATATAATGGTACCTTAAGTCAATGTGCTTGGTTTTTGAATGAAATGCTAGGTTTTTCACCAAGTGAATGGCACTCTGACTATCACAATATAACACATACTTGTCCTGGTTTATTCCTATCTCTCCTAGGAATCATTGCATCCACAACATCTCTTTACAAGCTTCTGTTGCAGCTATGTACTCTGCTTCTGTTGTAGAGAAGGCTACTTTTCTTTGTAGCCTTGACACCCAAGATACTGTTGCACCTGCAAATGTATACAGGTAACCTATAGTGGACTTTCTGGTATCCATATCTCCAGCCATATCCACATCTGTAAATCCTTCAAGCACAGTGTCATCATGACCAAAATATAAACAATAATGACTAGTACCCTTGAGATACCTTAAAATCCATTTCACTGGTTACCAATGTTGTTTGCCTAGATTGGCAAGGAACCTACTCACTACTGCCACTGAATATGCAATGTCTGGTCGTGTGCATACCATGGCATACATTAAGCTACCAACTACTGAAGCATAAGGAATTATGCTCATCTCTTCTTTCTCTTTGTCATTACTAGGACATAATTCAGTACTCAGCTTGAAGTGGGCTGCAAGGGGTGTACCAACTGGCTTGGCATCCTTCATATTAAACCTGTCAAGCAACTTCTTGATATATTTTTCTTGTGGCAGCCACAACATTTTGTTTTTCCTATCACGCATAATCCACATGCTCAATATCTGTTATGCTGGTCCCAAATCCTTCATTGCAAATTTGCTACTCAAATTTTTCTTCAACCTATTGATCTTATTCTTATCATGCCCAACAATTAACATGTCATCCACATATAACAATAACATGATATACTTTCCTTGATCATACCTGTTGATATAGACACAATGGTCAGCTTCTAACCTCTGAAAACCATGTTCCAGCATGAATGAATCAAATTTCTTGTACCATTGTCGAGGTGCCTATTTCAACCCATAGAGACTCTTCTTCAACCTACAAACAAGGCCTTCTTTGCCTTTTTATATGAAGCCTTATGGCTGCTCCATATAAATTTCTTCCTCCAATTCACCATGAAGGAAAGCAATTTTTACATCTAACTGTTCACATTCTAGGTCTAAAGCAGCAACTAGACCAAGAATGACTCTAATGGATGACATTCTAACAATAGGTGAAAAAATTTCAGTGAAGTCAATACCTTCTTTTTGGGAAAAATGTTTCACCAACAGTCTTACTTTATACCTCTCCTTCTTTCGTCACCTTCATGCTAAATCCTGTACACCCATTTGTTTTGTAGAGCCATTCTACCTTTTGGGAGGTTTACCAACTCCCAAGTTTTATTTTCCTGCAAAGAGTTCATTTCTTCTTCCAATGCTTTCTTCCATTCTTTATAGTTCTCGAATTTACAAGCTTCTTGAAAACAATTAGGTTCACCTTCATCAGTCAACAAAATATAGTTTGAAGGAGGATGCCTTTGTGAAGGCTTACGAGGCCTAGAAGATCTGCGAACCAATTTTGGTGGTGCATTATCAGGTTAAATCTCCTGTAAAGGTTCCTGCAAGATTCCTTCTTCTTGTTGTTCATCATTTTCCACTTGTTGTTCTTCATGCTCCTGAATTTGTTGTTCGTTTTCTTGTATTGGTTGTATGTTTTCCTGCTGCTCTTCAAACCTGTCAATAACCTTCTTGACCTCCAACTCACCTACAATCCTCTCGAACATTTCCGACTCATTAAATATAACATCCCTGCTTCTAATAATTTTATGTTTGACTAGATCCCATAGACGATAACCAAGATCTTCATCCACATATCCCAAAAAAAATGCATTTCATAGATTTATCATCTAGCTTAGTTCTATCTTCTTTGGGAATATGTACGAATGCTTCACATCCAAATATTTTCAAGTGAGAATAATGCAAATTCTTACCAATCCAAACTTCTTCAGGGATACCACCATCCAAGGCTGTAGTTGGAGATCTATTTATGAGGTAGCAAGTAGTCCTGAATGCTTCAGCCGAAAAATTCTTCTCCAAACCGGAATTGGACAACATACTTTGCACTTTTCCATAATGGTGTGATTCACCCTTTCTACGACACCATTCTATTGAGGAGTACCAAGCACAGTTTTCTCATGCTTTATGCCAAACCTGTTACAATATTCCTTAAATGCATTTGAGCAATATTCTCCACCCTTATCTGTTCTTAAACACTTCAGCAATTTGTTAGTCTCTCTTTCAACAACAACATGGAATTTTTGAAATATTCCAAACACTTCACTTTTATTTTTCATAGGATATGCCAAAAGTTTATTGGATGCATCATCTATAAATGTTACAAAATATGATGCTCCTCCTAATGATTTGATGTTAACAAGCCCAAACACATCCGAGTGTACCAATTCTACCACATTTTTATTTCTGTGATGGCCACCTCTAAGGAATGAAACCCTCCTTTGTCTACCATATATACAATGCTCACAAATATCAAGATTTTAGGATTTCAAACCTGGCAGTAAATTTTTATCAACAAGGATTTTTAAGCCCTTCTTGCTATGTGACCCAAACGCTTATGCCATAGATCTGCTAAATTTCCTTCTTTTGTGATAGCATCCAAATTCGATTTTCCTATCAGTGTCTTCAATGTGTATAATGTTCCTGTCTTGGGTCCTTTGGCCATAACCAATGCACCTTTGCTAATTTTCCGGCCTCCTTTTCCAAAGCTTGTCGAATAGCCTTCATCATCCAGTTGTCCCATAGAGATTAAACTCATGCGCATTTTTGGTACATGCCTGACTTGTTTCAACAATATATCTTGTCCATTTTTCATCTTGATCTGGACATCTCCCACTCCACCAATAATGAAAAAATGACTATTCCCCATATGAACTCTACCATAATCACCAGGATTATATGAAGCAAAACTATCTTTGCATGGGGTTACATGGTGAGATGCCCTAGAGCCAAGGATCCAATCAAAGCCACTGCTAGATGTATATACACATGCATCCTCTACTGAAACAGTAAACAACACATCACCATATATGGCTACAGCAGTAGTCTCATCTTCATTTGTTCTATATCACTTGTGATTTGTACTAGACGGTCTCTGATCCTTTTGTCCTTTTTTCCAGAATCAACATTCTTTCTTCATGTGTTGGGGTTTACAACAATTAAAGTAGATGATCCTTCTTCTCCCTGATTTTGATCTGCCTCTCGATCTCGATCACCCTTGCTCACCGCAATCCATTCTCCTACCACGATCAGCTAGAGCTAGAGCCTCTCATCCCTGGTTTTTCACAATTGACTTGCGTCGCGGCTCCTCATTCATTAAACTACTACTGACATCATCAAACTTCAAGGTCACTGTAGTTGTTGAAGTGTTGATAGCTACAATTAAATTTTCCCTGTTGTCTGGCATAGAACACATTAGCAAAATAGCTCTAATTTCATCATGTAAAATGATTTTAACAGAGGCAAGTTGATTAGTAATAATATTAAATGCATTCAAGTGCTCAGCAACTGAAGCATCCTCCATTTTGAGATTATAAAGCTTCTTCATCAAGAACACTTTGTTTGATGCTATGTTCTTCTCATATAGATCATGGAGCTTCTTCCATAATCCTTCAGCCGTCTTTTATCCCGACACATTGAAATAAACATTCTTTGCTAAATATTGGTGGATTGTTGCAATCACCTTTCTATCTAGCTTATTCCACTTCTCATTTGTCATTGATGAGGGTTTCTTTGTTGTGCCTTCAATCAGCAAGTATTGATCCTTTGAAATCAGTATATCCTCCATCTCTGATTTCCATAGGGCAAAATTAGCCTTGCTCAACTTCTCCATATCTGTAAGTGTTGTCCCCATTTTCAATAAAATTCATGTCCCAAAACACAAAAACTCCACTTAAAAATAAAACTTTAATTATTACTCTTTAAAATTTAGTAATAATGACCTTCCTCCTTTTAAAATACCCTTTTCAAAATTCTTGCTCCTTTTAAAATATACTTTTCAAAATTCCAACATATAATTATATATGTTTCATAATAAATATAAAAACATATATAATATTTTAACCTTTTCACATTTCACGCATACATATGTTGGTTTGACGTATACGTGCAAACTTGATGTAAAAAAAAACTTACGAAAACCACGTTTCAACTCCAAACTCCACGGATCTCCACTTTTCAAACTCTAGCAACACGTTTCAACATAGATCCATGACCTTGTTTTTCTTGCAGCAACTGCCTTTTAGTTCCAATGTTCCTCAGCTATTTCCTGGACAGATCGTTCAATAGCTCCAGGGGTAACAACCAACATTTTAACGAATGCTGCCATAGCAAGGTGATGGCATTAAGGGACTTGCACAGTGGATATTTGAACCTGGCTCTGATACCAATTTTTAGTTCAGAGCATACATAACACACAACGGATTTATACTCAGAGACTTAGATGGCAATAGCAAAGAATAATTCACAGAGGTAGACAAAAGGAGAAACAACAAGATTACTTAGTCAGAAACAACAGAATAGATAAAACAATTACTGGAGAATAGAAATCACTTTGCATTACATAATAGGCTTGGGCCTTGGCTTGCTTTCCTTGGCTAGAGAAATTACAAATTTATAGAGGCAGAAGGAGGATCTAGAATCCTTTATGTGATTCAGATGGATATCTAGAATGACCTAGAAACTACTGGTGGTGTAGGAGGATCTAGAGTCCTACATGTGATTCTAGAAGCTACTGGCAGTGTAGAAAGATCTAGAATCCTAGAGATCTAGAAAGATCTGATCTAGAATCCTCCATGAATTTGGCCTCACACTTGACAAATTGTTCACCGATCATGGCCAACAGATTGTTAAGCCATAGTTGTTCCAATTTAGCCTTTCTACCTTGGGTGTTAGTGGCAGTCCACTTTCCTCTGTGAGCACATGTAAGGTCTTCCCACTTGGGCTCAATACCCGCTTTAAAGCAGTGGAAATCTACCCCTCAATTATCATTCTTCTCCATCTTGAAATCAATTTTATGTTGCACTGCTTGTCTTTCTGGAGAAATCAATTTTTTTAAGATATGAATGAAAATCAACTGACCTTATCTTCTTAGAAATCAAAATCAAATCTATTCTGCTTCTTTTTCTAAAGCCAAATGAAGCCCTGTCAAAATGGATATAAAATTAGTCTTTCATAAAGCACACCATATCAAATCATCTACAACTCCCTTAATGGTAGTCCCAATATTAATATTGACAATAGTAGGCTTATCCTTGCTTTTAAGCAGTCTATGTTTGATATCCACACAGTCAATCTCACAAGAAATTAGTGTATCCACCTTAATAATTGCATACTGTACATCCTTGTGGCTTTGAAAATTGATTAATGAGTCTCTCGTTAGTCATATAGCTCATCAAAACTAATTCCCTGGGAATGTCTTACAGGTGGCAAAAGATTTTAATGACAACAAATAGAAAATGATTCTAGAACTAAAGTCTCATATGACACATTTCCACTAAATCTGAAGTTCATTTTTCAAAATAGTTTTTGTTTAATTGTTGAGGGACATATGCTTACCTTCCCTGGGATTTCTCTGTGTGATTCAAGGGATTCTCTACATAATTGATACTTAAATCCATATCAACTCTGCTTGCTCCATTTTTCACAAAATTCTCCTCCGCTTTTAAAATTTCTCTGATCTAGCAGCGACTTGAAGACATTCCTGAGTTATTATCTCATGTTCCTCTTCATTCTATGAATTTTCTGGAATTTTTTGGTGAGCTTGGTTAAATTGGTGTAGCAAAGATCTCGGCTTGTAATCCTCTTCATTAGAACCAATTTTCAACTTCCCTACTTATTTCCACACTTCTTCTTCAACATTGTGCTTTGCATTTCTCTCAATTTGGGTTTCTCTCACAAGGTTTTGACTATACACCGCGTTGAACTCTCTTTCCTGAGCTTATTTTGAGCTGTGATGGTGAAAGAGATATGTGATGTAGGTCTGACTGCTTCCTGGCTGAAGATGTTGTGACTGGTTATCATCTCTGCCACAAGGAATTCAAATCCTTCCTTGGCCAGCACTTGAAGCCGCTTGGGGCACTGCACGTTGCCTATGGGCTTGAAATGTTGATGGAAAACCAACGAAATGTGGAAAGCCTTGCGGAGCCAAGGCAACTCTCTTTCCTCTTTTCTTGCCTAGTGAAAAATGCTTGTTTTTATTTGGGTGGTATTTTGTTGTTTTTTTTGTTTTATGTTTTGTTGTGTGTGTTTTTTATTCTTATTTTGTTTTAATTTTTTATGTTTTCTTTTTAATTATTTATTTTCTATGGTATAAAAAATACAACAAATTAAATCCTATTCTTATTTATTTTATAAATAAATTTGTTTATTTTGTATGGTATAAAAAACTATAAAAAATTAAATCCTATACTTAATTTTTTTTTTTAATTTTATGTTGTTGTTTTTCTAAATTAAAATCTTTAAAAGAATTTTATTTTTTTATCATTTTGTATGGTTTATTAAGAACTCAAAAATTAAAAAAATGAAAATTTTTGTATTGTATTATTTTATTTTTTCAACTAAAATTAAAAAAACAATTAAATTTATTCATAATTTTTATTTATTTTTATATATGTTGCAAAAAAAAAAATATTCTAATGAATTTTTTAAGTTATTTTTAAAAAATCTTTTAAAAACAAATTGAATTTCATTCCTAATTTCTTTTATTTTTTAAAAATTAAAAAAAAACTTGAATTTTATTCTAGTTTATTTATTTATTTTTTATTAAAATCAAAATTAAAACACAAAAGAAATTGAATTTTATTCTATTTTTATTTTTATTTATTTTTATATTATTTTAAAATCAAAATCCTTTTAAAAAAAATAAAAATTATATTCTAACCCTAAAACAATCTACGATTTTTTTTATTGATATAGGATGAATTTTTTTAGCAAATTGAGACAAGCATATTGCAACCCTGAAAACATTTGTAAACATTATACTTTCTAATCCTCGAGATCACACAAAGACGTAGGAGGAGAGCATACTTATTCGAACTGAAAATATCATCCTACCTATTCTATGCTAATTGAAAATTACAAACTATATGTGTAATTAAATTTCCAATGTAACCATTCACGCAATAGTAGTAAAAATATATTCATTTTGAATTTCGCAAATTTAAAATGAAAATATGTAAGGCTGATCAAATCTAGTTTTTGTGAGTGTGATTTAATAAAATAAAAACAAAATCAATCTAACCTCGTACTTGTTTGAAACCATCGAAACCACCTTTAGATAAGGGTTTCATAGGCGTGATTTTTATTTTGATTCAGATCATGCTGCAACTTCTCTCTGTCCTCCTCAATCTCCTATTCAAATAATTGTTCATCGTCAGATATACAGGATTCTTCGAATGCTATTTCATTGTTTTCTTCTAGAGTAGTAGTTAAACTTTTGGCTCCTGTCAAGATCTCTTCTTCGCAAGAAGAGAAGATCCTGACACTTGCTAGGATCGGAGCGAGTTATTCCAAACTTATACTCATTTTTCTTCCATATATACATATGGATTTTTTGTTTTTGTTTTTTTAGTGAATGGGGGTTTTTGATTTATGTTCTATTCTATGTTTTTTTATATAAGAATAAACTTAAATGAAAATTCCTAAATGCAATTAACCTCAAATAAAAAAAAAATAATCCTAATTGAAAATTCTTCCTAAACAATCCTCCTAGCTAGCTTACATCTAACTTTGATTCCCTGAGAACAGCGCCAAAATGTTGGGCGATTTAATTGTCTGTTAAATCCCTGTCATTTAATTTGTCAACCCGAGGTTTTGTAAACTTAGAAGCAAACCAAAATATATGACACCTCACATGAAATAGGTGTAGGAAGTTTATTTAGAATGGAAATGCATATTACAAATCTAAACTATCAGATCTATTTTATGAAAGCATAAAAATGTTTGATGAATGGAATTGTTTTACTTTAGAAGATAGAGAAGAGTCTCTTGTTCAAGAGTCCTGATTGTCCTTTTGCCAAACATCTAAGAAAGTAGGAAATAAATGAAGGCAAGTAAATATTGTTTTTAGTTTATTTCTTAGCTCATGGAGAAGAGTCTCATAACATAGGAGGACTTGATTACCCTTCTCACATAAAAACCAGCTACTAAAAGGAAATCAATATTCATATAAATGTAATCTAGGAAAGCATATAAGAAGGTAAATATTGTTTCAGTTTAGTCTAGCTCATGGAGAAGAGGCTCCTGTCTGAGGAAATCTCGGTTGTCCTTCTCACATGAAAAATAGATATTGAAAGGAGATCAACCTTCACACAACAAAAACATGGCCATAACATGAATTCATACTGAAATTATATACAAGTATTTACAGCAAAGAAATAAGATTAACATCATGATTAAAATTAGTATATTCACAACATTACTCTACAACAAAGTGTACTTATCTTAGTATGGGGATCCTTCCATTCCTCAATGAGCACACATGAACAACTATCACACCTTAAGAATCAAACAACACTCATAACTCATGATTTGGAGAAAATGATATTATTCATGTTGAATGAACAATCATAAATCTGATGCTAGTGAATAACTGATAACTCTTCTTTTCTTCTCCTTTGAAGGATGATCCTCTTATTTATACATGAATTAGGGATATCTACTCAATAAATGTAGATCCCTTAAATTTCTACTAGACCCATACTTGTCTCAACTTATCCCTAAATACTAGATATAAATCCCATTACACATCAAAATCTCCATGATCTTTCTCCATGGAATATGGTCCACCTTTTGAGTTGAAATTCGACTTTGATCTTGGGAGGCCACATAATGGTGCCTGGGAAGCTTCCAAATGATCTACACATGTCATAAAACTCAAGCCACTTTTAGGTATAAGCAAATACATGTTATCTCTTTAACTTTTAATCATAAATTCACTCTAACTACATGAAATTAATAACTTTGGAAACTGAAAATATAAACTCATATGGTAATGGAAATATAGGGTTATGTAATGATAATATGATGAAATAAGGTGACAAAATGAGGATAAAGGTGAAAATGGAGTGAAAATTTATGTCAATTTGGTAGCCCAACATACGTCTCTTTGGAGGAGCAGGTGAATCTGGCTGTAACGTTCCACTCTTGGGACTAGCAGGTTTACATGGACCTATTGTATGATTGTTACTTACACCTCTTTATATAATAAGAGCCTCCACATTTTCATGCATATGTTGTTATTGTAATTGGACTGCTCCGGTTTCTTTAATGATATGTGATATTTAACTTACATACTTATGTATGAACTAATTCACATGCAATTATATGAATCTTGTTGTTAATGTGTTGCATATGTTGTTAGTATTGTCACCGTCTGTGTTAACTACTCTATCGGACATCAGACAGATCTTTCACTTGAACCTTGTGATAACAATTCTCACACTCATCTCAAACTAATCCATGAGTTTTGTACATGTTATCTTACCTTGTATGATGTGACTACTGCATCTTAGTGGACTACTCCACCAGAAGCTATGCATGTCCTTTGTGATGCGTGTTCTTAGCCAAGTTGGGACTAATCCCTTTCAATTCCACTTATGTCTAGGACTAGTTTGAGTATTTTCTTAAGAAATCTACCCATCTCAATAGGAAGCTTGAGATCAAGCCTCGCTTAACATTCTTTGTTGATGGAACTTCGCAATCTCATGTGGGTGCAGGCACTGTCTCAACGGACTATCTACCTCCCTATCATTCAATAGTTCCACCATCGCTCAATGAGGTTGAGGATCATGTTTGCAGACCTATTCATCCTTCAGAATCTCTGAACATCACTCCACTCCATTTTCACGTAGATTTGGTTGTGAGTCTTTTGAGTTCCCATGTGCATTATTTCCTTCGAACTTCATCTTCGCACTTAGGTGTTCCTCTAGATGATGTTATCTTCTGTTCATCCATTCTAGACTCTTCACTTGTTGTGAATGAGAAACAACCCACTAATGGAGTTGGTGTTGCACAACCAACATGTGTTGCCCTTCATGAAGAGTATGAGTGGGAGTTTGAACATCAAAACTTGGTGAATGATGACTCCCTTCCATACGAGCCTCCTCCATTCCTTCCTAGCCTCTTGGGTGAAGCTACCATCCATGATTTTTCATTTGTGTCTTCATCCATGGATGCAACCACTCTTGATCACTCGTAGAACTCACTAGATGTTAGTCCATCATTCGACAACGGAGAGGATACGTTATTCACTGAAGATCCATTTGACCCTTCATCTATATTTTCTAGAGACACAGAGAATGAATTCATTCACTTTTCATCTACCCCTCTATTTGATTCATCTAATCATGAGGATGTCAAAGAATTCATTGATTTTTCTGATCATGGTGATCGTGATCCATTTGCTTCCAATTTTGATCATGATCAAAGATCTATCAGAGTTGGTCTTTCAAATCCACCGGTGTATGATGATCTACCTGATGATGAAGTTGAAACACCTAAGTCTTCCGAGGCACTTCAGCCTGCGCTGATGGTTATGTCAAGCCCTCACTCTCTTGAGGTTAGTCTCACTTCCGATCATGAAATTGTCCAATTACCCAAGGCTCCTCATCATTCATATATATGAATTGAAGATCTATCTGACACACAAATCACACTTCCTACACTCGAACTGCACGATCTTGTTTCTCATGCTTTGGAGGATTCTTACATTGCAAGCACTTGTTTGCGGCGCAAGTTATCTTTATTTCTTTTGTTTTCTTGCATGTCACAGTCAAGAGGGTGGTTATCATTCCAAGTTGCACGTAGTGTCACACAACACCATGAGAAGTCAACTGAATGTATATCATGCACTTGCACTCACTTATGTCACGTGGGCACTTTGAAACATGAGGTGTGTCTACCTTCATTGTTATATCTTTCATGCTTTCTTGTTCGCACCACTGGGTTGCTCGCAGACCAAGCCTTCACCAACATGGGTCTACCAATATGCTAGTGGCTGCATTGGAAGTGTCACCTCATGTGATGAGGCCCATGCACTGTTAGTATAGGAGTAGGAGTAGTGTTTTCTTTTAGTTGTTTGCTTGCATGCTTCTTTGCTTACATGCTTTGTTTGCTTGATTATTTGCTTGCTTGTTTGTTTTCTTTCTTTTCTTTCAATTCTGTTTCTGCTTTTGCTTGGATTTGTTGTTAGTTCATTCACTTGTTTCGTTCATAGGTTAGTTTGCATGAAACCATGTGTGACTCATGAAATGATCTGGGTAAAGTACAAGAGGGCTTGTACAATGATCACTACTTGGTTATCTGTCATCTTTCCTCTATATGATGAACTTGTTACTCTTAGTCTCTGATACATCGAAGGAAAATATGTACTATTCAAAGTGAACCTTGGTGTAAACACAACTCTTGCGTGCTAACTAATGTCACCTTCTCTAGTCAATTTTTTTTGGGTTAACCCTTGTGAGCTCAGTCAAGTAGAGTAAGGTGAGGGGGAAAACCTTAACAGGCATGTGAGAGATATAACAAACTATTTCTCTACTGGAATAACCTCCTTTTCTCTCAATAAGTTGGGATCCCTCTTCTTCCTCTGAAATAAATAACTTCTATGCACAATGAAAATTAAAAACAAAAAAGTAAAAAAGTTCAAAATGAAAAATAAATAAGGTGAAAGAAGAGACAGGCTTCCTGCATAGTGAGGTGATGCAAGTAACTCCGTCAAAGTACTCACCAGGTTTTCTGGTAGTGGAGCGATGATTGTGTTCCTATGTGACTCTACCAGGGTAATGTTCAGGCCTGCTGGGAGTGGAGCAACACCAGAGATGAAACTAAGACTCTGACGACTATACTACTTGTGCACCTATACACCACTCAACCCCAATCAAATCAACTATGATGCCTTGGCTTGGAATGTGTGTCAATCGACCAAGGGCTTAGTAGATGCTACCACTTACAATCAAGTCAGTGTGAAACCAAGATGAGATAAGAACTGAACAATACTTCTAGAGGTGTTAGACATGCTTTTCATGAACAAGGTCTATGTAAAGAGCTGGAGTTATACCAGTGTGTCACCAAGTTTTTTAGTGGCTACAAGCACCCTCCAAAAATTTTGACTTAGCCTATTTTGGAGCCCCCCTACCAACCTTACAGAGCATCTTGTCTTGCCTCATCAAGTACTCAAGTTTCAGTGTTTTCCTTGCACAAAGCCAGCCTGTCGATCACAGTCGATCCATTCCCCTCTCTAGATGCTCACTCAGACTTGGTCTAGCTATAGGCTAAGCACCTTCATCTTGAAAATTATGCATTCTTGGAGGGAAAGCTACCTTTCCTCTAGGAATTCCATAATCCTCTCTGACAACCTACTGGACTCCAGGATTGTGCAATCTTGCCAGCCAAACCTCCTAGCAGGATTTGTGCAATTGTTCTCAGCAGTAGGCTATTCAATCTAGGATTTGTACAAATATGGGCAGTAGTTAGCTACTCTGCACAAAAATTGTGCAATCCCCTTGGGTAGCTAACCCAACTCGAAGCCAAGAATGTGCATTTTCCCTGAGAAGTTGAGCACCCACATGCATGAATAGTCCAATTTACTAGTTCCACCCCGGACTGAGGAAACTTGACTTGCATGCATGCATGACTTAATCTTCCTAGAATAGTAAGAAACAACATGCAAAATGCATCCCATGATTTCAGGAGCTATGTTTAGTAGCTGGGGGTTACATGCAAAGTTTTTTAGATGTTTTCCAATAAGTGTTGCTTTTTCCTAAGTTGCGTCATGTGCATCATGAGACCAAACTTATTTATTCAGTGCATCAGAGCTCTTTCATTCAAATCGATCTTGGAGCTCTGACATCCAACAACACATCCAGGACTCTTTGACACATTCTGCTCAGCTATTCACAAGTAATTGGCCTCGACTTCTCTTTTTCATCGTTTTTCACTTTTTGTCTATTTGCTTGTGTGAGTTTTGTTTGCTTGATTTCTTCAAATGCCTACTGTTGTTTACATATATTCTAGTTTTTCCTAGCTCTATTTCAGTTTTCATTTCTATCTCACTGTTGTTGCAAGCATGAAACTGTTTTGCATGGACATTCAGCCAATCGGTGAATGACCTCACCCACATGAATTTTTATCTGTTTGCTAAATCTTCCATTCATATTTTGCATGCAATTTTTACCCCTTTTTCTATCACTTAGTGTCCCCATGCATTTCATTGACTTACATGCTTTCAGTTGCCCATTGGCAAGTCAGGTCAACCTGGGTCGAGCCTCTGCGTTCACCAAGGCATTGTGCAATATGGGGAAGGAAGCCTCACCTTCCTCTCCATATTTGTGTATTCTAAACCAACACTAGCCTCTTGGACTAGTTTGTGCATTCCTAGAGGACGGTGGTTGCTTGGCCCCAAAATTTGTGCAAAACTTTCCTTGGACCAACAGTCATTCCCTGCTGCAATTGCGCATTGTGCAATCCCAGTAGCTAGCTGCCCAATTGGATTGCACATTTCATAGATCCAGCAGCTAGTCGAGCCTCCTAGATAGCCCAAACTACCTTTTTCATAGTTCTGGTAGCCACTCACTAAGCCTCCTAGTGAAGTTTGCGCAATCTTACTTATCAGTTTCCCAGGTATGTGTTGGGTCCTTCCCCAAATTTTCTTTGTTTTCACAGACATCTTTTTTTCCATGCATGTCGCTTGTTTCCAGATCTTTCAAGTGTTCATCTGTCTTAATGGGTTCCAAGAGGAGAGGATCTCAGGGTAATGGTGGTATGGTAGCTGGAGCAGTAGCTAAGCAGGTGTCCTATGGTTTACCGATCTATGAAGATACGAAGCTCTATTTAGACAAGGACATCAAACTGAAGTGGCAAGAGGTGAATGAAACATTCACAGGTACTTTTCGAGAAGACCTTAAGGATTTTCAGGTATACATGAACATTCATAAGTCTAGCTTGTACTGTATTGCGTGAAGATACTTCACATTTGCATGCGTGGACATGATTCACTCAATCTTCTCTCATTGACCCCGAGACGATGACCTTGAGTAGTGTCAGTAGAACGAAGCTTGCGACCTTCTAGGCATGAGACTACGATGAGATGTAACAGATGACCAAGCCCATCAAGGTCATGACTCCCCCATTCATTTTGCCCAATAGCAAAGGCCACTCCAAAGATATTCTAAAGGATTAGGTAAAGGAGGCAGCTCATTTCAAGATGACAACCAATTATATTTATAAGACAAAGATATTGAGGAAGTAATAATAATACTTGGTCATATCTACATGTTGATTGAGTGGCTAAGCGAGAAGTAAGACCTTCCCTTAGATTTCAGTGGTCACACTGGATGAACTGGCTAGAGAAGGAAGACCATTCAACTGGTCTAGCATAGTAGCTCATGAGTTGAAGGAGCAAGTCACGAAGGCTCGATAGTCACCCGAAGGCATGCATGTAGATATTTACATGTCCACCTACATTGTAGATGCAGTCGATGCCTGACATGAGTTCCCAGGCTTAGAGTGGGCATGGTCACCAATGGAGATTGTTGTGAGCATGCATTTCAAGTTACTGTCTGAGTACAACTTCCTAGGGGTGGTCATACAATTGTCCAACCATCTTGTCACCCCACTGTATAGGTTTATATTCGAACAGGATCCACCTTGCATGTAAGAAGAATTGATAAAGGAATTGTTAGGCATTGTAAATTGGTGTCCCTCACTAGGCGACAAATTCATCCGAGTGTTTAGTGTGGATAATCCTTCACATGTTTTGCCAAAGTTTTCTTTGGACGCACTTGTCATGCAGGAAGTAGCATATCATATCTTAGCAGGATTAACAGCTAGGCTACAACGGAAGAAGAAGCCACCTTGGCCCACTCTTCAGTTGCGGATCGGGTTATATGAGATCTTGAGCATCAACCAAGCATATGTTAAAGATGAATAGATGAAGTACCCGTTCAACCTCCGAAGCTTCGACCTGTATGATCCGCATTGGATTATGAAGGATCACTGCCTCGAAGTTGTATCATGGAGAACACCAACAGTAGCAGCAACAGTAGCGGTAGTAGAGCCATGCATACCTATGTGCGACAAAGGGAAGAGGAAGATTGTGGACAACATGGAGGAGTAAAGATGCAATTTTTTAGTAGATCCACTTGTAGAATAGGAAGCTATGGCTATTCAGGTGAAGAGGCAACAACATGACAAGAGAATCACATGAAGGAATAGGGATAAGAAGAGAATGGAGGAAGCAGAGAAGGAGATGCATGAGCTGAGGGAGAAACTACAAAAAGACAAAGAGTTGCGCCAACATGAGAAGGAAGTAGAGCAATAACAGATTCAGAAGAGGCATATCACCTACAGATAGATAAATCAACGCCCATACAAGTAGTTGATTCTTGTGAATAGCTGGCATTAGGCGAACATGGTGAACCCTCACAGGGGCAAGACTTTTCTCATAAGATAGAACATGCTTTTGAATAGTTGGATGTAGACATGAAGTAGCAGGAGTTGGAATAAGATACTGGCCTCATGCCTCACCGTAAAGAGGTCAACTCACCCACTTCATTGCACCCTGACGATGAGTAAGTCTCAAATGAACAAGGAGGGACTGAGATCCTTGGTGGTCAATGGAAGCAGAGATGCACAACATCTCCTTTGACGAATGTTATCACAGAGTTGTGTAGTCTAAGTGGGTACCAACTCTGGAGGACCAAATATTCCCTATTCAATTTCAAGAGAAAGTGATCATGACTAATGTGCACAAGCATCTAGGTGTAATATTTGATGCAACTAGAGTGTATACCGATGCCACTAGCTCAAGTGTTCATTTTCTCATAGCTAAGAATGAGAGAATGGCAAAGGAACTACAGGTATCCAAGAAGGTAGGAGGCTTGGTGATAATGTCCACTCGAGTGGAACTAAAGAAGGCAATACTAGATGAACTATTGTCATTGGACATAGTTATGTGAGTATTGTACTTCAATTTTGGCACCCTGCATTAAGAAATCATTCATATACACAAATGGAAGCAGTGATGTTCAAGAAGAGTATGCATCTTGAATAACATACATACTGATGTTGATAACATACGAACATGGATGATGAAGTACAAGGGAGCACTACTTCACTTGCCAAATATGATGAAGGCTAATGCGATCAAGCTACAGGAATGTAACCAGAGTCAGGTCTGGAACTCTAAAGACCTACTGCAACTCATCACTAGCATACAGGCTTTCCATGCATGAGTATTCAAAAGCATGGTGGTTACAGTGCACACTCATATGATCCCATCACTTGGGACCCTCACCTAGGCAAAGACCAAGAAGTAGGTGCAAGAGGGGCTTGACTCATACTTTGACAAGTTGATGTGCACTGCTACCAGCCTAGACTTACCTATCAGTGCAAACATCATGCACAAGTTTGTCATTGGTATTGTCGCACTAAAGACAATGATGCGCATGTTCATAGATGAGTTGGACAGAGAATCCTGAGCAGTGTACCCAGATGCTATGGAAGCAAGGTTCAAGCTTCAGACGAATGTCATAGCAAAACACATGGACACGCTTAAGGACTACCAATCTTGGCATCAATATGTCACTATTGATCAGTATGAAGATGTCGAGTAGTTGGACTTCTATGCTTGTCTAAGGCTGAATGATGTCTAGTTTGGCTTGTCCAAGCCTTTGTTCACATGGGTACATGCGCATTGTAATGTTGAGTCATGTCAAGTGTAAGTCAAGTGTGAAGAGTGGATGTAATAGTCATAGAGTAGCTGAAGAGTCATGACAGTAGTTGAATTGTCACAAAGGGGAATGTGAAGGGTCACCCCACCCTTTGCTATAAATAGTCCATCACAACTCATTGTATAAGCTTTTTCTCAACCAAGCTTCTACTAAGACTATTTTGAAGAATGCTTGGACAATATTGTAATGTGTCTTAGCTTCTCCACTGCATGGAGCTAGTATGTCTCTTTGGAGGAGCAGGTGGATGTGGTTGTGACATTCGACTGTTGGGCCTAGCAAGTTTACATGGATGTATTGTATGATTGTTACTTACACTTTTTTATATAATAAGAGCCACTAGATTTTCATGTATATGTTGTTATTATAGTTGGACTTCTTTGGTTTCTTTAATGATATGTGTTGTTTGACTTATGTAATTGTGTATGAACTAATTCACATGAAATTATATGAATCTTGTTGTTAATGTGTTGCATATGTTGTTAATGATGTCACTGTCCGTGTTGAATGCTCTGACGAACATCAAAAAGACCTTTCACTTTAACCTTGCCATAACAACCATCACACTTGTCTCAGACTGATCCATGAGTGTTGAGCATGTTATATTACCTTGTATGATGTGACTGCCACATCTGAGTGGACTACTTCATCGAAATTTGTGCATATCCTTTGTTTCGTGTGTTTTTAACTGAGTTGGGATTGATCCCTTTCAATCTGGAACTCACCTTCACCTCCTTCCCCTTTCGAACTATTGGAACCTCTCGTACACCTTCCTTGACTCATTACATCAATCACACCTTTGCTACTGACAGAGTTATTCTGCTTGCTTCTGTGCGACACCATGGTCAAGGCATTGTCTTACTACCCACTGTTGGGCCTCCTACACCAAACAGCCTGAGTTATAATTGGGAATTCTTACCGAGGAGATCCCCTTGACATTTTGGTCATTCCAACACAGTAAACACCTACATAACTTGGTCTTGACGAATCTGAATGTGTGGGACCCTAATTCAAAACTACGAGACTTATAGTTGATGGCCTTGGCATCATGGATGAATCATCAGGAGGAAAGGGTTGCAAAAATGAAGAAAGTAATGGCAAGGGAAGAAATAGAACCCCTCGAGATGAGAGTTGAGAAATCAAATCTATATATTGTCATCAGCACCATAACTTGATTGTAAATTACCCTCAACTTGTAGCTCGGTACCTTGTTGCCTAAGAGAAAGCAATCACACACTTTGAGGACATGTTCAGGCTATTAGGGGATGAAAGCATGCAATCTTAGGAAAATAGATTGAACACTTTGTCGTAAAACTTGAAAATCATAGAGTAACTTTCTCCTCAGAGAATGATAGAATCATTGAGCAGAACATCCATGTACAAGCAACCTCTCCAAAGACTCAAAGTCAATTGGATTGGTTTGAGACTCAGTCCACCACTGCTCCTAGGAATGTTGGAAGGAAGGAAGTAAGAGGAAGAAGGAAAATAGTGGGAGGACATAGAAAGGAAGGCAGGATTATATGCAGAGGAAGAGGAAACTACAGAAAAAGCATGGGATGTCAAGTAGGCCACTAGAGAAATGAAAGACATGGATATGGATTGAGTTTCTCAGATGATGAGTAACACTTTCTGTAGGGGGGTATGATAAGCCTCATCATTGGGTAACTATATGGACCTTAATACACCTCCTAGCTTATTCCAATAAACTCTTCTCATAATTTCTTACATATTTTGATTGTATTTTGCGTAACAAAATGAGCCAAAGTGAGATATTATGCCTAGTGGACTAATGTGCATTGGTTGCAGGTTTTTAAGAGAATCATGGAAATTTTGGCTAATTAAGGGCTGAAACTTGAATGAGACAAGGAGGAGAGATTGTAGGACATAAATCCTCCTCATTCAATTGTCACTCATTCAAATATCCCTCCATCAATCACACTATTTTAGAGTTACAAGAAGCCAAGTCATGGAGATCAAAAGGCAATCGAGCTAGTGATAGCTAAAGAGCTAGTTTATCTTGAGTTTGGGAGTTGAGCCTCCCTATATTTAAGGAAGTCATTGGAGACTTCAGTTGTATAAATAAGGAGGCTCAGAGCCTCATTGGGATTCGAATTTTCCCTATAAAAGCACTAGTCGTTTTCGAGTTCAAGACTTGTGGAAGACATTGTTATGTAATTTTCTGATTTGATAATGAGAATGAGCATTTCCTTGATCTAACACTGAGTTCACTCAGAGGGCTAAAGCTCTAGGGTGAGGGCCTAAACTTAGCAGAAAAGTCTCCTCTTCTTGTATTTGTATGCTTATATTGATTTTATAGATTAATGATTGAATTGTCTCTAGTATTATTTCATTGCAAGTAGTTGTGGATTTGATTAGTTTGCTTCCATTTCTCCATTACTTCAGCAATATCTTAGGAAGATAAAAAGGGACATCAAATTTTTTAGTAGGTGGATTTGGCCTCACTCCTCCCTTGAGGGATCATGGTTTGAGTAAAGTACTCCTATGCAACCCCAGAAAAACAGAATTCAGATTTCTCATGGAATTTAGGGTTTTCTTTTAATTAAGCCAACGTTTTTCTAGTTTTCAAGAATATGATTTGATTGTTATTTCTATTATCTTCAATATTACTTTAGATCTCATCTAGATTTCATATTATTCTAGAATTTTTCCGGTGCATGTAATAGAACACTAGCTCATGAAATTTTGTTTTCCGTAGATAATTGAAGTCCTTCTTGTTTACATGATTTATGGAGAAATGTCAATGATTGATGCATTTTAGGAGTTTCAACAATAAAAAGATATTTCATGATCAAAAACCTCATCCCAAATTTATACATCCATGATTATTACTTTCTTTCACTAGATTCCTCACCAAATTCATCATTCCATAAGAATACTTCTCCAAGTTTGTTGAGCAAATCCATGCATCTCACAACTCTAGTTTTGAGCTCTATAGGAGTCCTAGGCACTCCCTTTCCTCATTACATCCACCAACCACATTCCTTGAGCCTTACATTACCTTCCTAACCCCTCTTCTTTTTCCCAGCTGTATCCCATAGGAATGTAGGGGATCTTGTAGTAATGCAAGACATCTTGTAGGACACATTAGGACATCCTATAGGTTGACCTCCAGTGGCCTGTTTTTAGGCTAAATTGTGGAAAATCCCCTAGGAAGTTAGAAAATGACCTATACTTGCCTTCCAAGCCTTATGAACACTCACCATCATCCCTAAGCCACCTACCACATCACCAAAAGAGGTTATCTTTCGAGCTTTCACACAAAAAAAGGACAAAAAAAAGCAGACTTATTTTGCTCATTTACATGCACAAGAGTAGAATGTTTGATGTTTCAGTTTGCATGCCTAGGACAATAGGATTGCATACATGTTAGCTTATCATTCTTATCATTCTTTTGAAGAAAATCCTCTTAGCAGTAGTTATAAGAATGGTGTGTTTAAGCATTAGATTTCAGTCTTTTTCCTTATTGCAGTAGACAAGATTTATTTTAGTGTAGATTTCTCTTTTCCTCATTGGTAATCAAGCTTCTCCTGAATCAATAGAAGTCTAGTTTGAAAGACCTTAATGGTCTATCACCATCTTAGCAGTGACAAAGAGTGGACCCATCACATTTACTTGTGTATACAACACTATCACCTCAAAGTTTCTACGAACCTCGTGTTGATAAAGTAAAGTTGGTAGCCCTAGGAGTTGCAACATTCTTGCTGCAATACTGGTGCTCATCAAGTTCTAGGAATAGTAGTCCATTAAAATGGACCAATATAGACCAATCAATACTCAAAATACATAATACTCATAAGAAAAACATATATTCCTTTACTATGTATATTTATTTACTATGTGGTTTTGAGTGTTGTTGTTGGAAAATATAATCATTAAATCAAAATATATATTCATCTATTACATATATTTATTTACTATCTAGTTTTTGGAAAATATAATCATTAAAAACACATATTTATTTTGATTAAGTCAAATCCAATACCAATATTATATGAAAAAATGATGTATTAAGTCAGAAATTGTCGTGGCGAAAACTAAAAGGTGGCTAACATTTACCATTATCTACCATTTCGATTTATTTCTTTAAAAATGCAACCAACATAACTATTTTTTTCAAATTTTAAGGTGCCAAGGCTAACTTGACTAGCGACCAAAATGGGCTCTAATTGAACCAATTTATAATAGATCTCAGGTGTTTTGATATTAAACTGATATAGGCATGATTTTCCTTGGCAAATGTGCCATTATTAGGAAATGCCCCTCTTTAGTGTCATTTGAATGAAACAGGTAGAAAGCAAAGGTGCCACTCCCACTGCCCCTTCCACAGTTATGTCCACAATATTACAAGTCTTACTAGTGGCATCTCCCATTTTGGATTTTGTTCCACACTTCTACGAGAGGATAAAGGTATCCAAGTTCCCAGTGGCCTCCATTTTCACCTCGTTCCAAATCCATGATCCTTTTATACTCTCACTGATCAGACCTTTAAAATCTTTCTTCTGTCACACATGAAATGCATTTCCTCATTGATTTGTGAGTTTTTTGTGTGCATTGTTTATATCAAGGTCCCAATGAAGTGATATAATTTTTATTTAAGGAAATGATACCAAACCTTGGGTATGTATTTACTATTTACATTATTGCAAAGAGCTTGAGAATGTGTAAGGAATGTGAAAGGTCATTGAACTTCCATTCCCTTGAGATTCCAAGAATGGTTTTGCAACCCTCATGCACATGTCATGTGTTAGTCTATATTGCGAGGTGTTTTGTTACTGTTGATTTATTTTTAGTAGAAGAATTCAAAAATATCAATACACCAAGTGAAACACAATTGTTTCAATGAAAATATTCTTAAGTAAACCAATGAAAAGATACTGTAAAGAACAATATATTAAACTATAATAAGATGAACATATTTCAAATCAAATGATATCTAATGTAAAGTTCAACATACTCAAGTTGACTTTTGGAGAAAATTTAATTTTTTAACCAACCCAAAGGGGGCTTGATAGAAATAACTTTGAGCCTTTTGAAATTTTTACACCAAGATTGAGCTTCATTATTTCCATAGCTCAAATTGACATTGAAATAAAATTACAAGATAACTAACAAATCAACTAGTATATTAAGGTTGGAATTTGGTGTAGCCATTCACCCTTAAACAAACCAAAGGTGCCTTAATAGAATTAACTTTAAGTTCCCTGGAACTTTTAGAAAGAGACTGAGCTTGTTTATTTCCATTGCTCAAATTCACATGCTTTAATTCGATAACTTCACAGGGAAAGAATTTACTGCAGCTTAAAATGTTTCATTTGTCTTTCTTTTTTCTAAAAGTAAACATTATTTTCTTGGTTATAAGAGTAATTACAATTAGGTATTTTTACTTTTTACACTTTGAGGTTATGACTCTCCATATCAATAAACTTTTCATTCTCATATTGGACATAGGAAAATAGATTTTTTCATTCTTTGTACTTTGGGAGATGCATTTTGTCATCCTTTCTCTGAGCAATATAATGTTAAAGCACAAATCTCTCTAGCATATTTTGCAACATTCACAACAAGAACCTACATTCCAATACTCTGCAGAATATGTAGTTATGAACACACCTTTGAAATGATCAAAAAATATTCTTCAAACTCTGTAATAATAAGTGATACCCTAGAATCTAAAGTGGTTTCCAAGCTCCCCAAGTATAGCAATAAAGTTACTTTAACAGAACCACCACCATCAACTTGTCAGGAAAACATCATTCCCAACAAAAATCTATATTTCACAAACAAAATAGGGGAAGAGAGATATTCAACAAAATCGAGATTGTGAATCAAAAAAATAAAATATTGTAGAAGTACCATTCAAACTTAAGGATTACATACTCAACTTGTTGTGATCAAAAGATATTCCCCTAGAACCTATATGGTTACCAAGTTCTCTATTCACTGATAAGTTGCTTCAATAACACCACCAACAACAATTATCTATCAAGAAGGCAAGCATATCAGCTAAATAATGGGGTTGTAGATAAAGGAATAAATCAATATTTTAGAAGATAATAATTTAATTAATCCAATAAAGAAAAACTCTATAAAAGATCAGATTCCTATGTTAGATTCCATTGTCCTTATCATAGTGGATAAAGGCACCATGCATAGAGAATTCCATCTCATCCAGCATGTAATCATTAGCACACCTCATAATATTATGGAAACCTAATTTATGACATATGTGACCAGCGATCTTAGGAAATTCGAAACTACCTGATTGAATATATTCATCACTATTTTTAAAATCTCTTTTTAGCACAAAACCAGTAATGATGCACAATCAAAGAAGATAATTGTTCTTTCCATAACAAAATTACAACATTAACCAGTTTTACTGCTCTGGAACTGTGTGCTATATTGATCAAAATGACATCAATCACCAATGCGCTCCTCTTCAATGTCACCTACATATCCAAGGAATGATGGATAAAATTATTCACCCCATTCCATATTAGAAAGTGTAAGAATCTACAAAATCAATCCAAAAATTGGAGAGATACTCACTGAAGGGTAAGAGAATACAACACCTAGAAGACAGCATAACCAATTTTACCAACCACTCTTGAACGCTTACATCCTTTGATCAAAATGCATCATCATTAAAAAATTTCTCCTCTACAACTCCATATGCATATCAAAAAAAGAATAGATCGAATGCTTCACCACCTACCATATCAGAAAATGTAAGAACCTACAAAACCAATCCCAAAATTGGAGGAAATATTTAACAATGACTAGTGAGCAAGAGAATGCATTATCTAAGAGCATCTCCTAGGTAATATCCTTCCATAAACTATAGATATGTTATCAGGAAATGTATTGCTATTATCATCATCTACTATTTGTAACTAATCTGACAGATATACATGCCATGTGTATGTTGTTTTCTCCAGTTTGAATCATACATCTATATATAGACATAAGATTGAAAGTGGAGAAAACTCTATACATACGGTATGTATATCCCTCTGATTAGTTATGAACAATATATGATGATAATAGAAAAGCATTGCCCCACAACATATCTATAGTTTAAAAGTAATGCTTAGTGATTTACAAGCAAAATGTTTACCTATTTATGAGCAACAGTTTCAAACATTTGAGAATGTAGATTTCCACAGTTCATCATATTAACCTTTTAGAGTTTAACATGTGTTGAGTTTTGAAATAAATTAAAATGTTAGTAAATTATATATTAAATAGTAATGGAACACATAAAATATTGTAGAAATACAAACACAAAAAACACATAAAACAAGAGAGACACAAATATAAGTGGTTCACAAAGTTTGGGCTATATCCAGGGAGAAATAGCCTGTCCTTCCTTTTATATTAGCCAGCAAACTAAAGAGATACAACCTACAGTAGGTTGGTTGTAATTCCATAATCTCTCTCAATCTCCTCTCTCTTCCTCACTCAGAATGCAGATCTACATAGTCACAATACAATTCGCTCATATATAGTGAGGGGTTGCCTTCTAGGGGAAAAACCCTAAATTAAACATAACTTCTACCTTTAGATCTCTACCTAATGAGCGACCTAGATTGACTACAAAATTACAACATTTTACAAGCCACTTTTACATCTATTTTTAGCTTCGGGGGCATTATCCCCAATCCCCCTGCCAGGGGGGGGCTCCCAAAGGTCGCAGTTGTTCCCCGCTTGGACCCCCCTGTAGCAAATATTTTACGAACGTCGTTGTGCCCCATTACGAACTGGGGTCCAATGCAGCGATACCTTTGAATACAGAAGATAATTAGGCCCCATAACCAACATAAAATATGTTTAGAAATCCATAGTTTCAGCCACATTCAAAACACAAAATTCAAGAGAATGCGCACTTTTTTCTACAATATACACTGAGGCTCTCGCTGGAATTCTCCATCTAGTTCCAACTCTAATACAAACTAGTGAATCACATGATCAACCTCCTTAACATACTTATTAAGCAAAGATACATGGAAAATATAATGGAATTTCAATGATCGAGGCAGTGCAAGTCGATAGGCTACTGGCCCAATCCTCTCAATCATATTGAAGGATCCACAAAACTATGGTGCCAGCTTAGCACATGATCCAATCCAGAAGGAGCTCCTTTTCAGTTTGATGTGAAAGTACACCTATTCCCAAAGTTGGAACTCATTGAACAACCTATTCCTATCTGCATAACTATTCTGCTTATCCTGCGATGCCTTTACATTCTTCTTGATCACATCAATTTCTTGTTTCATGTCCACCAACATATCTGATCCAATCAATACCATGCCAACTAGATCATTCCAACTGATGAGAGTGTTATAGCCTAACCCATACAATACCTCAGAAGGACTCAACCTTAATGATTCTTGATAACCGTTTATTGGCTTAGTGGGTCCTCACCCAGGTTCAGAGTTAGTTGCACCAAACAAATCCATACACTAGTGGCCCTTTCAGCATCATTCCACTGAGCATAGACTGAAATCTCACCTGAAGTAGTATGGGGGGATGCTAGAACCAAGTTTCCTCACCTAGATATGAGTGTGATGTCATTTTAAGCCTTAAACGCATATCGATAAGCCTTTTAAGGCTTATCAATGTAAGTTCCTTTAATTAGCTTCTAGACTTCCATGAAGGTCTACGACTATCTTTCACAGACCCTAAATAGAAATTCCACTACTTACACACATCGAAGATTACTTATAACCCAGTAATGAGTTAGATTATCTTAAGAGTTTGATGACTTCAACATACAACAAGATAATCTTCGCGTAAATAGTTAATTGTAATTGTGTTCATATAATAGTATAAATCATGTAAAGTTGCACATGAATATATCATTATTTTATAAACCATTATAACATAAGGCGCACTCATATAAATAGAAGTGAAGAGATGAACACAAGTATTTCTACAGCAATCTTCATTACTAATACTCAGTTCTACTTATAGACTCAAGACTTCCATGCACACTCAACTGTAGGGGTTCGTGCACTCAACTGTGGACTGTACTCTAAGCCTCTGTGCACATAGATGTAGAGCCTTTCTTCCTACACTTCTTCACTAAGTCTTTAAACTTCTCCCATAAACCAAACTTCATTACTTCCCTTAGACATCCTAGGATAGACCTATTTATACAATCCCATGGTTCGCATACCATGGGTAGATCTTCACAAGCCGACTCAACTTACATAAAACAAGGGTAAAACCCTTTATGACTCTTTAATTATCTATGTGCTTCGTGACTACAACTTGTAGACACTTTACATCTTTATAAAACAAAACTTGGGCTTTTGCTCCAAAATTGACGATAGGGGACCCCATCCCAACACCGTTGTTGTATGTGAACCCTACCAAAGGGAGGTTCTCTTCACATTTCGTCTGTTGATGCATCACATACATCCTCAACATGTCCTCTAATATTCTGTTGACCCTCTCTTCCTTTCCATTTTCTGTGGATGATAAGTTATGGTGAAGGCCAACTCTGTGTCCAAACCTACAAATAACTACTATCAAAACTTGGAACTGAACTTCACATTCCTATTTGAAACAATCTTCTTTGGAACACATTGTAGTCTAACCACATATCTAATGCATACCTATGCTACATCAGTAGCTGAGAACGCACACTTCATTGGAATGAAATGTTCAACATTTGTTCAACTATCCATAATGACCATAATGGAATCATGTTGTTTCACTGTCCTCGACAACCTTATGATGAAATCCATGGAAAGAACCTCACATTTGAAGTCTGGAATGGCGATCGGCTATATCGACCCACCTAGATGTTCACACTTTACTTTCATAGGAGCTCATAGTTGTTAAGTGATGTACCTGTACCCATCTATTGAGAGAATCTTCCACTGTATTCTCTTTACCTTTTATGTACCTAATCTCAAAATCAAACTCACTAGTTGTGGCCAACCATCTAGCCTACCTCGCATTCAAATTTGACTAGTCAAACAAATATCTCAACCCAATATGATCGCTCATCAGTACAGACCTCCTCCCAAGAAGATAGTGCCTCCACATCTTCAATGAAGGTATGATTGTTGCTAATGCAATATCATGTGCTAGGTCATTCTGCTCGTACCAAGTGTCCATCCTACATAAGGACTCCAGTATGCCCTCTCTTGCAAGCATTTGTGCATACCACACATTCTTTGTCTGGATCTACAATCTATAACATATGTGCATGTTTCAACAACTCTTTGCATTTATCAAACCTAGCCTCACACTCCTCTATCCATTCAAACTTCTTACCTTTCCTTTCCAATGATGTAATGGGACAAGAAATCTACGAGAAGTTCCTGATCAATCTCCTATAATATCCTGCTAGACCCATGAAATATCTCACCTCATCAACACTCTTATGAGCTACCCACTCCATGATGGCCCTTACCTTCCTTGGATCTACTCTAATGACTTCCTTCGAGACAACATGTCCCAAGTAGTGTACCTCAATCAGAAAGAAACTACACTTGTTGCGCTTAACATACAATTGATGCTCCCTCAATAACCTCAACACTGCTGCTGAATTCTCGACATGATCTTCCTCATTTTTAGAATATATGAGTATATCATGAATGAAAACAATAAAAAACTTTTCAAAATATGGACACAATACACTATTCATCAACCACATAAATGTAGCTAGAGCATTAGGTAAGCAAAATGGAACAACAAACTCATAATGCCCATACATGGTCCTTAATGTAGTCTTGTAAATGTCCTCCTCTTTGTTGCATATCTAATGGTATTTGAATCTAAAGTCAATCTTCAAGAACACTGTTGCTCCCTTTATCTAATTAAACAAGTCATCAATCCTTGACAAAGGGTACTTGTACTTGATATTCACTTTGTTCAGCTACCTGTAGTCAATGCACAATCTCATAGTACCATCTTTCTTCTTCACAAACAAGACTGGTGTGTCACAAGGTGTTACACTTGGCCTAATGTATATCTTGTCCAAAATTTCGTTTAACTACAACTTTAACTCAACCAACTCAAGTTTTCTCATCTTGTAAGGTTATTTTGATGCTAGAGGTTGCCCTGACACTAACGTGATAGAAAAGTCTACCTCCATATCAGGTTGAAACTCTGTAATGTCCTAAAGGAATACATCCTTGAATTGTTGCAAAAATGAGTACCTTCTCAACACATCTACATCCTCAACCTCCTTACACTTATCACTAGAAATATGTACTAAAAACAACATACACCCATTCTTACAGCTACACTTCACTTGCATAGTTGTCACCATCCTCAGTGATGTGGATTTCTTCTTTCCCTGTAAGACCCCTACTTCTCCACTGTCATCAACACACTCAATAGCTTTGTCATAATAGTCTACCTTGGTTCTATAAATATACAACCAGTCCATGCCCAAAAACATACTATATGAAACCAATGGTAATACATTCAAATGTGTTGCAGTAGGCATACCATTCAAATCAAATGCACAAGATCTTACCCAATGATGAACTCATTTCTTCGCACCTATATCCTACTTCACTAACCAGCATCTGCATGCAATTCTTTACTCAAACAACACTTATCCACCAAGTCAAGACTAAGATAGCTACAATTATACCCAGGGTCAATCAAAATAGAAATAACTTGATCAAAAAGATAATCGTCCATCTTAATGATAGATGCCTGGTGTTATGCTTGCCTGTTGTCCACTTTTGCATAGATACATGGAACACTCTAACCAACATCCCCAATCGTCTGCACCTATTATGCATTGTATATCTAAGGCCTACCATCCTGATTTTGTGGATAATCTCTCTTAAGGTGATCCTTACTTTATGTCCAACACTCCAACCAACTATTTCCCTCACCTCTATGTTGTTGTTGCTGATGTGACCCATGTCCCTATCTAGCTGCATTAAATATCTTTTGTTGTGTCACATTCTCTTTCTCATCTGCATGTGAAGGCCTTTTCCTCTTAGGATGTCATTTACCTTTAGCTTTGTCCCTTCCTTTCCATCCATGATGATACTCATTCTTACGCCTTGATTGTTCATAGAAATGCTTTAGTTTCCCAATAAATTTTTCAAGTGACTAAGGCTCATCACACTCAATCCGATCTCTAAATTCTAATGGAAAACCATTGAAAAACCTCTAAAATTTAGCCTTATCAATAGTAAGACATGGTACAAACCTAAATAGTTCCAAAAACTTGTATGTGTACTCTTCATCTATCATTGATCCCATCTTTAGTTCATAAAATTATTTATCCTTACTATCGTAGTATCTTTCTAACAAGTATTTATTCCTGAAAATTCTCTTGAACTCCAACCAATTGAAGTCATATATCCTGATATATTGGACGCGCTAAACATCTTCCCACCAAATTTTTTCTTTACCTTTCAAGTTGAAGATAGCTACTCTATCCTTCATGTTATATGTGTATTTATGAAACTAAAAGAATTTTTTCATCCCAAGTATCCAGGACTTTCCATCTTCTGACTTCTTCATATCTCCATCAAAAGTAGGTGGGTTTTATTTCTTAAACTCATCTGGTAAGTATCTCCTATCAATTTTCCTATAAGAATGATAGTGATGACGATTGTGATGTATATCTAAACTAGAACTAGAATAGTATGTGTACCATTAGGGGAATTTTGATGTCTAAAATGGGCCTCTTAAGGAAATTATAACATAATAGTGGAAATAATAAAATAATATTAGATTACATCATCAAAGTTTAGAGGGAAAAAAGAAAAAACTATTTTTCCAACTCATATTTTCAACTTATCTTCCTATGGGTATACTCAAATTTTGAGCGGCAACACTCATTGGATGTAGAATTTGATTCCTTGTCCAAGCAGTACCCATGTTTCATACTTTCGATGGACCATACTACATGAAAAAAGAGAAACATGACTGCAATCATGTTTTTCTATGTATTTCTCATTTTTCATGTAGCAGGGTCCATCAAAAGTAAACAACATGGCTACTCCTTGGATGAGGAATTAAATTTTTCATCCAATGAGTACTCCCTCTCAAAATTTGAGTAAAACCTTAGGGAGATAAGTTGAAAATATGAGTTGAAAGAGTAGTTTTATTATTTTATTATTTTTTATTGTTTCTAGTTTTTTACTACAAAAATGGTGAATCATACTATTGTGGGATAAACTCCCCTAGGGTCTTGGGTGAATACCCTAGCAGACTGGAAGTTATCTATGCAAAGGAACACACATTCCATACAGTCATAATCCTACTATAAGCAAACTGTACGATAAGGGGCGTACTTGAGGTCCTACGTTTGAGAAGAGCCTTCCAGGGTCCAAACCCTTCATAGAGTTCCTTTTGCTCCTTTGACCTGCAAAACAATCAATTCAAGAAAGTACAGTAGTATATGGACTAAATATCATAAAGAAATCAGCTTCATATTATAGGGAAAGGTAGTTAGTTATGCAATTAAACAACCGTTCACACATGAATCATAGTATGAATATCATAACATGAAGAAGATCTATATCATGAACAAAGACATGTGTTTCTTTTATTATAGACAAATAAAGTACAGAAAAGGAATAATTTCACCTGATTCGTCCTTTCACAGGCCCCAAGTAGAACCGTCTCCCAGATTCGTCCAGTCTCAAGACTTTAACAAAATCCTTCCATGACTTACTCCATGATATCTCAAGTAGTATGAAATCATCAACACACACAAGGAAACAAGTGTTTCCTGTAGAATGGGGGAAGTGCAGGAGGCACAAGAATCTTTAGACCTCGTCAGGGAAATCTCAGCATAATAATCTTTCTCTCTCTTCTCTCCTCCGTTTGGCCTTCCCATAGAAGCCTTTTTATATTTCTCCCAAAGTAGTTTTTTAGTTGGGAATTCGTTGGGAACAATTAGGCCACGAGAACTAACAGGTAATCAACAGGTAAAACCCGTGATCTCCACCCGAAATTGAGGAGATTTATTTTTTTTAAGTGTTTTTAAACATACACGTGGGTTGGGTATACACAGACCCGCGTATACACGCATTTAGCTTAGGGCAATGTCGCATATAGGGAATAAAACACTGTTTTCTAAATTTGGGACCAGGTCTGGAAGGAGGGGTTTCCCTAGGCCCTGAGTGTAGTGTCACAAACCTCAAGAATGAGATTTGGAGCTATAACAGATGCCCCCTAATATATGAGGCCATAAGGGGTACATGATGGCCGAAATGTATTAAGAAAGTTCATGGAAAGGAAATATGTCGAAAACTGAGAAGGATTGAACCATAATTCAGCCTACCAAGCCACAAAAGGAGATCAGAATGAAACACTATTTGAGGCAGGCATACCCATGCTAAAAAAAAATACAACATGTCCGCATATCAGGTACAAGTGGATCCACCAAGTATACAAGTATAAATGACTGGAAAATACATAATGGATCATCTGATCATGATCAAACAAGTACATGTTTGAATGTCACATATAAGAATGTCAATGATGTTGAAGGATGAAGCAGATCACTGATATCAAACACTGAAACCAAAAAGTACCCACTGAACATGATGGAATAAGATGGTACTACACTGCAAACTCAGGTGCCAGCATATAAAATGTCGCCATGAATGAGTGCAACATGTAAAGTGAAGTGGTATCTACTAGTAGCAACAGGAGCAACTACCAAGTGAACCAATGAATGCTGATACAACCTAAGGTCTTCACCGACCACCGTGGTACATTTCTATAGCATGGGAATAAATGATCTGAAGTCAACCATGTGAGAAATCGTTTGATTACTAGTCATTGATGTATATCGTTAACAAGCGTGAAACTACTCACCGATAATGATAATGAGCGTCAAGGTACCGAGTACAATCCAACAAGCATGAATAGATGAGCTGGAGTCAAACACCTGTAAGAATCTATCGATCGACAGACAATGATGGTTTCCCACTGTTGATAGCGAAGGATCTGTCACTAATGACTGCAAACCCCAAGGTACTACCAAATGAACTCTAGATCTTTGCCCCAGAGCAATGAGTCAAAGTGGATAGGGAAAGATCTGCTAGAAGGAAGGCATTAAGGCATCCTCCATCAATCTAGTGTGAGTGTAACCCGTAGGATGCTAATCTGGAAGGAATCAGACGAAAAATATGTAGTAACCCAAATGAAGTACGTTTCCGGTGTACACAAGATGTGGCTAGCGCATGGCAGAAACCCTCTAAACCAACCAATAATGAAACCTAACATAGAGGCAAGGTATCCACCAATAGGGTCAAATGGAAACCAAGGTACTGCACGAATCCCAATGTGTGATAATGTAAGCTAATGTCGAACACAACCACTCAGTCAAAGACCCATGATACTAATCGATGTTGAGCATAAGGTGACCTATCAATAATGAAAATAGGGCCAAGGTGCAGCTCTAGGCCTGTCGTCAGAGCAAGATGTCATCATCGATAAGGACAAGAACCGCCAGCAAGAAGTCAATGGAGGCCTTCTCAAACCGGTATGAGTAAAGGACCAATATAACTGATGAGATGATACACATAGCACTGACAACCAGGGATGGCCGACTGAAAAATAAGTCAAGAGATACCACAGAGAGGCTGACTTAGGCTAACTTCCCTTGAACAAAAGCACGACTCAATCTGACTATGTGGCAGCATATGATGACTCTGCATAAGCTCGTTGCGTAAGAGGCACAAACAAACCCTCCATATGATTGGAAGAGATAACCAATCGGGGGAGAACTAAGTCAATAACAAGGTTAAGGCATACCTAAGTCAAACTAAATCCCACCCAAATGGACGAGACTTTTTTTCGAGTGCTTTGTTCAAGGACAACATGATTGACTCTAGCTGCCAACAATAAAAGGAAATATTGTCCTGTTCCTGCTCTTTTTTGGAATATATGATTTTTTTGGTCTTTTTCTTTAAAGCTGGAAAAAGAACAAAAGAATTCTATAGTACAGTGGAAAGAACGAGTGTCAGCGAAGCAGATGATCTAGTTCCTGGGATTAGAACATTCCTATGCTCGATGTATGCAGGCGAAAACTGGCCAGAGACACTCAAAGGTGTGTTCCTTCCATGGGTCAAGGTGTGTCAAGCTGCAGAGGTCAAAGGTATCCAAGTTTGATTTTGCAGTCATCATGGTCAAAATTTGTCTTAAACACGAGTCTAAGTGAAGCCGGCTTAAGGCCAAAAGGTGCAGATAGTCAAAATGCAATGCAGTAGTACAACTCAACACAAAGGAGCCTCTAGGGTATAAGGCCAGAACGAAACTAAGAAGCAAAGAGGAATGAGTCTTCATCGTATAAGTCATGGCGGGACTACAGAGGACTCTTGAGCCTACTCAAATCAGAGTAGCATGGGCAAAAAATGTCAGTGAGGTGCTAACTAGGATGCCCATGTAAAGGATGGCTCTACCATCGTGTCATGATTTAAAGAATTGGCAAGTGAAGATGGTTTGTGAACCATAACACAATGCGATCGACCCTATGGCAAGTGTATCGATAGATGGAGGCTGGTATGGATAATGCAACGGAAAAAATGGCTTCCCTACCCTATATTGCAGTGAGAAAATGATACCTACCATGATGGGTCAACAGTCATGGAACGGTCTCGAAACTGTCGAAAATGTCGAAAATGTCTTGAAAATCAAACCATTCTCGACATTCTAAGCTCCCAAGTTAAAAGTTACATGAGACCAAAAAAAATCAAGTTTTGAAAAAAATTTGACATTTTCAAAGCTTATAAAAAGTTTTTTGGACTCACCATTTTCACCATTTGAGTTTGAGAGCAAAGAAGTGGAGCAAAAGGAGCTAACTTCCCATATGCCAAATTCAACCATTCAAATTCTTCCAAAGTCTCCAGGTAACTCTCATTCTTATCTTGTAATTGATTGTGACTAGTTTTAGAAGTTTTGATTAATGTTTTATCGTTGATTTTTTTTCCAAAACTTTCTCTGCGGCGTATACACGTGTTGGTAATATGAAACCTACATACACGCGAGTCCTACACACGACTGTGTGTAAAGGGACCCGCGTATATGCCGCAGACATTTCAAACATAAAAACTAATAGTTGAAATTGATTTTTCTTTCAGGATGCCAGTTACCTGGCGAGAAAGAGAGCATGTCGCGGTAGATGATGAAGTTATGAATAGTCCTGAGGCTTTGGATGCATTACGGGGATGTGGTTTGCTGAAGTTCTTCAAGTTTCCAAATATGAAAGCAAAAACACCTCTACACGAGATGCTTCTTGATTATTGGAACATCTAGGAGGATGCTTTTATGATTGACCAGATGCCACTCAGGATAGAAGTGGAAGATATCTATTTCATCACGGGCCTTTCCCAAAGGGGAGAGGTAGTACATTCCCGGGGGATAACATGGAGCAGTCTCTCGATCGAGGACTACGTACATATATATTGCCCGGGACATCCGAAGAAATTTGGATGTTAGATTTCCATCACACATGTGGTGAGTCTACCATTGAGGATAATCCTGTTCATCATAGCTCGAGTGAATGGATTCGCTTCTCTGCATTAGGCATCATGGCTAGCCATGAGCGTGGTAGTTGACTGTCTTACCACTGCGTTTGATTGGTGTACTCTTCTTCTGGCTAGCATGAAAAGCCAACTCACTTCTATGAAGAGAGAACAGACCAAAAACTTCGATTATGGGACTATTTTGTGTTCTTTCTTCTTCGAGAGAGTCCCTGCACTTCGTCCTACAATGCCAGTTTCAATCAACGCCCCACGAGATCCTCAAATGGGTAGGTAGGCTGACTTGATGAAACGTCTGGGAGGTGGGGAGGTCCCACGGACTGCTGTCGATGATCACTTCTTTTCTTGGTGGGATGAGCAAATCATCACCATTGATGGCTACCCCTATGCTGGGTTGGATTTCCAAGGAGATCTCGATCTAGCATTACCACCGACCGCAGCATAGGGCGACATTGGTAAGTGATTTTTAATGTTATGATTTTTTTTTTATTTTTCAAATATAATAATGAACTTTGAAAATGTTTTGATAGGATTCAAATGACTAATATGATGATCATGTTCCAGATATTGGGCCTGTATGACCAGATGAGTTCCCACAGCACAAAAATCGCAGCCAAGGGGCCGAAGAGGCGGCTACAGCCACAGAGTGAACTCTATACATAGTTCAGCAGAATTTGGTGAGGCTGACCCACCGAGTGCCGATGGCGGCGGTAGAGAACCTTCCTATAGAGATGCAGCGTCATGTGGTTGGCATGCAACATGACTAGGTCCGCACTTTTAGGCATGTAGCCGATGCAGTAGTTGCCTACTTAGCCACTCATCCTGAGCTGGGGAATTAGACATAGTGGACATGATTATGGGCGTTTGAGTCCAAATTTTGTATATTTTTTGGACAGACTTATGTACACTCGAGACGCTTTATGATATATATATATATACTGTTTGACTTTTCAATGCTTAATTTATTGTGATGAATGATTGATGTGATAGTCTAATGCTTGATTAGCGATAGAATCAACTAACCAATTATGAGATCTTGGAATATGCAAATAATTAATATAAGTAAATGATCTTTGCAACAACCTCACCCTTAAATACTGGTGATATAAACATGGATCCCTTACCCGATAAATGTTATTTAATTGTGATACTATCAATTGTGAATCAAGATAAACTACCAACGAGTCGATTTCATGAGAAATTGCCTCAGATAGAAAATTAATGACGGCAGTATACTCAACCATATTGTTTGAAGCGGGGCCGATGCATACTCCCCTTGATACCATTAATTGACCAGTTGGATAATACAGTACCCAAGCTGTGGAAGCGAGATTCCGAGTGTACCGACTAGCACCATCGGTGAATCTAAAATAGACCAAGTCATCCATCAACACCTGCCAAAGCAGACCAAAAAGTGTTGATATCATAAACTCTCGATAAAATATGGACAAATATACATAATGTACAAAGAAGCCATTGCCTAGCTGCTACTTAAGCAAAGTACTTCTTGAGGTAGAGCCCATTTTGGGGTTCCGCCAATTTGTCTCCTTCGAAATCGATTAACTCATATGACCCTTTTGCTAAAACTCGTTTAATTATGAAGGGACCGTACCACATAGGTTTGAATTTTCCTGCCCCCAAGGTGTCCTTATCTTGGTCGTAGACCAAGACGAGGTCACCTTCAGAAAAGACGCGAGGACGGACAACTTCATTGTACTAGGTTTTAACACTTTTCTTATGAGCCTCATTTACTGTGGCTGCATCTCGACGCTGCTCATCGAGATGTTCCAAGTGAAGGAGGTGCTCTTCGAGACGAGAGGTTTCTAGAAGGAGCTCAATAGCTAACTTAAGAGCTGAAATTTCACATTCGACAGGAAAGATAGATTCCAACCCATAAACTAACTAAAAAGGTGTAAAACCTATAGCAGTCTTGACGGAGGTTCGGTATGCCCATAGAGTCGGATACAACATAAGATGCCAATTGGATCTATTTTTATCAATTGTCCTTTGTAGGATCGTCTTAATAGTTTTTCTTACTGCCTCGATCTGTCCATTAGCTTGAGGATAATAAGGAGATGAATGTTCCTGCCGGAAACCTAGTTTGAGAGCTAATTTGGACATTAGTTGATTCTGGAAATGACTACCATGGTCAGTGACAATCTCTCTTGGGATACCAAACCTTGAGATAATCTGATTAAAAAGGAACAATGCCACTATTTCACTATCATTTTTATAAGTGGGCATGGTCTCAGCCCACTTGGTGAAGTAGTCTATGGCCACGATAATATACTTGTGATTCGGTGCTGAAGGCGGATGACAAGTTGTAAAATCAATACCCCACTTAGTAAAGGGACCGACAGTGACAACGAGGAAAATAGGAGCTGGATGTGTGCGCATCTTCCGAGTATAAACTTGGCATGGGTGACAGCATTTGACTGCTTCAATACAATATTTGAAGAGCGAAGGCCAAAAATAGTCGGCACGTAAGATACGCTGAGTTGTAGCAAGCCCTGATAGATGACCACCATAAGCTCCACTGTGGCAATCACTTAGCACTAACTCTACCTCCTCTAATGTTAAATAGCACCGAAGGATTGAATCAACCCCCCCAACGATATAATGTATCACCAATGATAACGTAATTTTTAGCGAGGTGACATAATTTGCGACGTTCATCCTTAGAGAAAGTAGAGGGAAACTTCGAATTCTACAGATAAACAATGATATCTCCATACCAAGGGTCGAGTGAAGAGATGAGGAATATGTGTTCATCAGGAAAACTTCCTCGTAAACAGTATCCTCTCGACAAGGTAGCTTGGAAATTAGCTTGGCAAAAACCATAGATTTCTTGGACTTGGTGAACAAGAACTCGAGATCAAATTCTTGTATAATGACAATCCATCGATTATATTTGCCCCCAATCACTTGCCTACTAAGGACAAACTGAAACGAATTGACTGCTGCCAAAACAAATGTTTTGCGTAGCAGAATATAATGATGGAGCCACTGGACAGCGTGGACAACTGCCAAGGCCAACTTCTCAACCGAAGAATAGTGAAGTTCAAGACCTATCAAGCCTCGGCTCAAGTAATAAACCACATGCTCTGTGAGAGCATCGTCTTCCTGAACAAGAACCATACCAATGGTTGATTCTGCTGTAGCAATATATAAAAGGAAGTCCCTACCATAATCCGGTGGACTCAAAAGCGGGGCAGAGACTAATACCTTTTTCAAAGCATCAAACGACCACTGCACAAAGTCATCCCACACAAACGGAACCCCTTTGCAGAGCAAATGCATAAACCCTTTGGTGATCTCAGCATAGTTCGCTATAAACTGTCTTAAGAAATTAACCTTCCCTTGAAGACTTTGAAGTTGTCGAATGGAGGACGGGGGAGGCAACTAGACTATCGCCTCTACCTTGAAGGGATCAACCCTAATCCCTTCATTTGACACGATGAACCCTAACAACCGACCGGGCGTAACCATGAAAACTCATTTGTTGGGATTCAACCGGATTTTATAAAAATGACATCGCTCAAAAACCATTCGAAGGTGACTGCGATGATACTTTCTTTTTCGAGAACGAGCAGCGAGATCGTCCAAGTATGCTTCGATGATATGTTTGATGTCGTGGAAAGCATATGACATGGCCCACTGGAAAGTGGCTCCAGCATTTTTGAGACCAAACAACATCTTTCTGTATGAAAAGGTACCCTAGGGACATATAAAATCCGTCTTATGTTGATCTTCAGGATGGATGGAAATTTGATTATAACCAGAAAAATCGTCCATGAAGGAAAAAATCTCATTACCCACACACTCATTAATAATCTGATCAATGAATGGCGTGGCGTAATTATGTTTTGAACAAGCCTTGTTCAAGTCCCTAAAGTCGAGGCATACTCAGATTGTTCCTTGCTTTTTATCTATAGGGATTGGATTAGAAACCCAATCGGTAAGAGGAATAGGGTATATAAAACCCGCCTTGAGCAACTTCTCTACTTTGGCTTTAATGGCTGCCGCTTTCCTAGGATTAATTGGTCGATGTCTTTGATGAACCAGCTTAGTGTTTTCATACGTCTTGATCTCATGCTGAACTATAGAAGGATCAATGCCAGACATTTCCTCATAAGGCCAAGCAAATACATCTCGAAATTCCTTGAAATGGTCGGCGTAAATTTTCACTTCTTCAGGGGAACATTCAATTCTGATGAAGAGATTCTCAATCATGTTAGGGTCCCTAGAGATGTTTATACATATCATTTCTGAGATCACCGACATATTACCTTCGGCACGAAAGTGTGTTGGAGCCAAAGGATTCGATATCTTACAAACATCACTAGTGAATAGCTTGGAGAACCTAGATTCCACTTCTTGCAATGGAGGAAGGAAACATGAACGATGGTGTAAGTCTTACCAAGGTTAATCTATACCCATCATCACATCGAGGATTGCTTCCTTAGGAGGTGAAACCATATCTAAGCAGTCTAAGGCAGAGGTGGAATCAAGGGCCTAAGCTGGGGCCACATAACCCTCAAACTCCTCTTCAGAAGAAGGAGTTGAGTGGTTGTTTATGGAGTTAACGATAGACTGGTATCTAAGCTCAGTCGCAGACATAGGGGATGCCATTCGATTTACTTATCCTTCAGCTAATGTGGTCATAGGTGAAGGCAAGGTCTAAGGGTCAAAAAACTAATGAGTTCGGAAGAACCCTTCTCGAGGAGACTCCTTGGATGATGAAACGACATTGATTTGAGCGATAGGAGAGGGAAACTCAAAGGTACCCATCAATGAGGAATAGTTGGGCCATGGGCACTAATTGGTAGTCAACAGGTAAAACCCGTGATCTCCACCCGAAATTAAGGAGATTTATTTTTTTTAAGTGTTTTTAAACATACACGCGGGTTGGGTATACGCAGACCCGCGTATACACGCGTTTAGCTCAGGGCAATGTCATGTATAGGGAATAAAAAACTGTTTTTTAAATTTGGGACTAGGTCTGGAAGGAGGGGTTACCCTAGGCCATGAGTGCAGCATCACAAACCTCAAGAGTGAGATTTGGAGCTATAACACATACCCCATGGTTGACATCATCATCTTCACTCCTATTGGTTCTTATAAAGTTCATTTTGGTTGTAAATCTTTCTTAAGAGGCCCATTTTAGACCTGAAAATTCCCCTAATGTCATCGCCTCTCCTATTAGGATTGTCCAACAACCTACCATCTCTCACTATGTCAAATCTATTTGACCTATGACTGCTATGAGACCTATTGCCATATGCCCCATTAGTTATATCTTCATGTCCATGGCTAATATGAAGTGGCCATTGTCATTGTAAGTCTAGCAAACTCTAAAGAAGTATAACATTAACCTCTTCTTGATTCTCTTTTACATGTATGATCTGGTCATTACTTGCGTTATGACTCCTCATCTCTTCCTTTTAGCTCCTCAGTGTAACTGCCAAATCGAAAGAGTTCCTAACACCATGATACTCTTCTGATTCATAGGGAGAGTCTTTATAGTCAACCATCTTGCTAGCCATTTGATCTCTTTCTGCAATGAATAATATCTTAGATAAACCAAATAACAATAAATCAATGTACCTTAGTATAGTTTGTGGAGAATACCTTGTCTGCAAGATCACCAAATCAGCGTGATACATGTATAAGATAAACATAATAACAGATATACATACGCAAATAAATGTATCAACACATAAACACCACTATAGCTAAGATTCAGTCATCAATGCAAGACCATATGAACAATGCATGGTATGACCTCATGCATGACAACAACCATTACTCCGTTGTACACATTGCCACATTCAACTAACAACATGCATAAGCAATTCCTGATCAACTGCACATACGCATAAATTCATGTAGTCAAGCATAAGTGATAAATTCTTGTAATCAATGTACAAGACTGATACATGTAATCAAAATATTCAAGAATGCAACCTAACATTCAAGGATGTAAGTAGGTGAAATAAGATCAACATGTAAGCGATGTATAATCCATATGTAACTAGTCACATACTCATGACAAATACATTCTGAAAGATCAATACTAAATTCTCCATATCAACCATAGTACAACCATAATAAATCATCAGGAAAATGCAACAAGCTCATGAAATGCAAGTGTAAGAGACACACATGCAACTAACATGCATGTACGACCAACATACACCACCCATCGAGTCCGAGAGTTGAACCATGCTCTCATACCACTTTGTAACAACCTCCTCCCACATCCATCCAAGTAACCATGCCAACTGGGTAAACATGAGACAAGAGGCTACTATGATCAAATTTGATATCCTATGTTACTTTAAGGAAGTGGAATCGACGAAAACATCACACATAGTCATCCAACATCATCAGCAAAACCATCAAGAGACAAGTCAGCCACCCAAACATGCCATCTCTGGGTCCCATTGTTGTTCTAGATCTCTTAGGCCATAGTCATTCTCACGTTATTGACAAAGGAGCAGCCAACAACCTAACATCACTTTCACAGACTTTCCTGCAGCGACCAGGGACCAAAATTGCTAATTTTGTACCAGTGATCCCAAGATCTAAGCCACTTTTTTTCTTCCCAGAGCCAAAGCCATTGCCCATAATAGAGTGATAGCTTGAAACTATTAAAACTACATGGAAACACTTATGCAAAATAAATAAGCTTGATAATACCATAACTAAACCCCTACTAGCCATGTCAGGCATTTCATCAAACATATCATCAACATGTAACCTACACACATAAACAACATAACTAAATGTAGGGATCTCATACTTATTTGAGAATTTCTATGAACCATTTTTCTCTCATGTCATTTTATGCATTATCATCTATTAGGCCATAGATACACTATCCATTCATTTACAAGTAAAAACATCTTGAGAACCATACATAGTTGTTGTCGTAAAATATAAATGTAACCAACATAATAGGAAAAAAATTACCATAAACATATAAATCATCCAAAACCACATATACAGAAATGAATTTGCACATAGAAATCAAGGGAATGAATTTCTCATTAATGAATGCAATAAATCAACCAGATATGGGACTACCACATTCCTGCCGACCATAGATTGGTTGAGCAAAGTCCCTCTTCATCTAATCACCCCCATGCCATATTCCAAGAAGGAATGTGTAACACAAACCAAAATAACCAACCAAGGCATACTGAGGGTAAACCACCTCACCCTCATCAATAGAAACTAGGCTTTAATGTAATCCATCATAGATCACTAAGCCATCACAATGAGCGCATCATAACAGGCTTTACCATGATCTCCACCCAATCACTAGGAAAAACAAGCATGGATGTCACAAGATTTCTCCACCTACACCATCAGGAATTCTCCTATCTCCTAGTCTCTTTGGCTTTACCGCAATCCAAACCCAAATCAATAGGCCCTAAAATGATACCCACTCTCCAGGCTTTACTGCGTATCACAAAACTGAGATTACTAGCCCCAATGGAAAGAAAACCACCTCTTGGATTTATAGTATATACTTCCATTCACTGACAAGGATTCTTAGGCCCACTAAGGAAACACAATCATGGCTTTACCACAACCCATGCTCTGGCTCAATGGTCAATAGGCCAGTAGCTTTACCATGATCCATAGTTTAGTTCAGCGACAACTAGGCCATGTGCTCTATCATTCAGACATCCACCCCACTCAGCTTCAAATCCATTCAGCAATCTAGCTCAACCAAAATAGGAGAACCTCGTCACACTATGGCTATCAAGAAATGGCATGGCTAGGCTAAAAACATTGTTACACTTGGAAAGACCCATGCCATGATATAAAACAACCAAATGCAATACTATGCATACCAAATATAGTAAGTAAAATACACATGCAAGTTGATACCTGCAATGAAGCCTATTGTAGTTGCTTGATCCTACCTTTCCTTGATTAATCTCCATTTCCTCTTGCCTTATTTTCCTTTCTTGCTCCAATGGAAAAACTGCTCCAAGAAACTCGAAGTGTCCAAGAGTATGAGAGAGAGATAATAATGATAGAGCTCCAAAACTCGACTGACCAAAGGTTACCAACTGGTCCTTAGAAGCATTTTTATGAATGAGGCCTCTATTTTCTTCATTTTCCATTATGTTCCTTCATTTTCCTCGTCACATGCAACCTGTGACATTTCACCTCCCTTTTCTCATAATTTCAATTATTTTGATAAATGAATGTTCTAAAAATCCATTTTTCCTTTCCAAAGCCTTAGCAATTGCCTTTTTCAATTTCCTTAGCCATAAAAAACCGAATGAACACCCCCTAGGATGTCTGCCGAACATTCATCTTGGAATAAGTGTCCAATAAATTGTGGTTATTCTTTTTAACTTTTATTACATGGAATTTTCACCAGCGTTGTTACACTCCTTTATGAATGTAGTCATCGAAATATTGGCTACAACAGTAGAAGAATTGGCACAAATAATCAACATGGAGTATTGTAAAAAGATTAAGTAGAATTTCTAGAAAAAGTTATTTTTCAAAAAGAAAATTAGAAAATGGGGGTAACTTGTGATAAACTATCACAATAAGTTATGATGGAAAGTAGATTAGTCTCGGGAATAGTAAATCTAGCAGCATAATTGTGACTTTTAAGTTGGAAATGACCTGATAATATTATTTTGGCTGCTCCAAAACGTGGAATAAACATGGAAGCACATTGTAATAGTGTTGTTGATACTCAAAAGAGATACCTACTTTACCCCAAATTTAATGAGTATAAAATGATTAGGATTAAATGAAATTTCCTAAATATGGAAATTATTATAAAGGGAATGCAATAGCCCTTAAAATATAGATAAGGAATTTAGTTAGGTTTTGATTTTTTTCTACCTAATGGACATAAGGGGCTCAAGATTGTTTTTAGATTTAGACTCATAACAGTAAGTCATGCAATGGTTTTCTAATTGGTTTATTTTATAACCACCTTGCAATTGGAAACATTAATTTTGATTGAAATCAAGATAATAAGAGAATTTTGATTGACTATAATGGGTGGTAATTGTAACTCCAATACATGTGGATTTGATGTTAGTTGGTATAACAAGGTAAACATAAAAAGATGTAGGTTACATTCCATAGGAAATGTAGCAGAACTATGAGAGAAGAATATATATATATATATAAAAGGCTGAATGATATAGCCATAAACTACAAAGGGGGACCTTGTAACATAGTCCTTGCTGGTATGATGTTTTTCTTTAGTTTGAGAGGAAATAATAAGTTGGAAAAAGATAGTATAGGAAAATATGTATATATAAATATGCGTGATAATATCTACATGGAGATGAATGTCTATATTAAATACTGTAAGGATATTTTTTCCCTAATGTGAATTAAATGACTGATGGTTGATCTAGGGAGATAATCGAGTAACGAAACTAATAAAATGTGGAATGAAATATTAAGAAAATTTATAGCTATGATAGAAAATGTTGGTAGCCTATTAGCATAATACATTACCTATGTCTATTTACAGGGAAAGGGTAGCATGCCACTAGTCAATGTTACCCCAGATAACTACATCATGAAAAATCAATATGAATTTTATAGACAAAAATGGAGTTTGGTGAAATGATTAATTGGAGTAGACATATTCTTACCAAAATCAATATGTGAAGATAACCACACTAACATGATCTGCTGAGACTAATTATAGGAACAAAATATGCAAGGGGAAAGGATCCCATATCTATGTCACATGCAACCCTAGACACCTTAATCAATAATTTGTAGAAAGGAACACAAAACGAAAGGAGAGAGTTGTGAAAAAATCATGAGTGACGCTTGTCAAAGACATACGTATGTAAAAATTAGTGATATAATTTCTTGTTATATTTTTTTGATTTTAAAACATGTTATCCTAACGAAGGTTGTTCCCTTAAATTATCATATTAAAATATAATAATTGTTGGGACTCCAAATTAACATATGTTTTCACTCCATTTTCACCTTTATCCTCATTTTGTCACCTCATTTCATCATATTATCATTAAATAACCCTATATTTCCATTACCATATGTGTTCATATTTTAATTTTCCAAAGTTATTCATTTTATGTATTTAGAGTGAATTTATGATTAAACGTTAGAGAAACAACATGTATTTGCTTATATCTAAAGGTGGCTTGAGTTTGATGACATATGTAGATCATTTGGAAGCTTCCAAGGCACCCTTATGTGGCCTCCCAAGATCAAATTCGATTAACTCAAGAGGTGGACCATATTCCAAGGAGAAAGATCATGGAGATTTTGATGTGTCATGGGATTTGTATCTAGTATTTAGGGATAAGTTGAGACAAGTATGGGTCTAGTAGATATTTAACGAATCTACATTTATTGAGTAGATATCCCTAATTCTTGTATTAATAAGAGGAGCATCCTTCAAAGGAAAAGAGGAGAGAATAGTTATCAGTTATTCATTAGCATCAGGTTTATGATTATTCATTCAACATGAATAATATCATTTTCTCCAACTCATGAGTTATGAGTGTTGTTTGATTCTTAAGCTGTGATAGTTGTTCATGTGTGCTCATTGAGGAATTGAGGGATCCCCATACTGAGATAAGTACACTTTGTTGTAGAGTAATGCCATGAATATACTAATTTTAATTTTCATGTTCATGTTATTTATTTTTTGTAAATACATGTAGATGATTTCAGTATGAATTCATGTTATGGTCATGTTTTTGTTGTGTGAAGGTTGATCTCCTTTCAGTAGCTAGTTTTTATGTGAGAAGGACAACCAAGATCTCCTAAGTTAGGAGTCTCTTCTCCATGAGCTAGACTAAACTGAAACAAGATTTACTTTCTCATATGCTTTCCTAGATTACATTTATGTGAAGATTGATTTACTTTCAGTAGCTAGCTTTTATGTGAGAAGGACAACCAAGATCTCCTTAGTTAGGAGACTCTTTTCCATGAGCTAGGAACTAAACTGAAAAAAATATTTACTTAATTTCATTTATATGCTTTCTTTCCTACTTTCCTAGGTGTTTGGCAATGATACTATAGGAAGATTGTAGAAGGACAATCACGACTCTTGAACAAGAGACTCTTCTCTATCTTCCAAAGTAAAATAATTCCATTCATCAAAATATTTTATGCTTTCATAAAATAGATATGATAGTTTATATTTGTAATGTGCATTTCCATTCTAAACAAACTTCATACACCTGTTTCATCTGAGTTTACATATATTTTGGTTGGCTTCTAAGTTTACGAAACCCCAGGTTGACAAATTAAATGATAGGGATTTAACAAACAATTAAATCGCCCAACATTTTGGTGCCATTGCTAGGGAAGCAAACTTAGATGTAAGCTAGTTAGGAGGATTTTTTAGAAAGAATTTTCATTTAGGATCATTTTTTGCTTTTTATTTAAGTTTAATTACATTTATGAATTTTCATGTAAGTTCATTCTCATATAAAAAACATAGAAATATAACACAAATAAAAAGCACTGATTCACTGAGAAAAACAAAAACACAACAAAAAATCCATACTTATATATGGAAGAACAATGAGTATAAGTTTGGAACAACTCACTTAGATCCTAGTAGGTGTCAGGATCTCCTGTTCTTGTGAAGAAGAGATCTTGACAGTAGCCAAAAGATTGACTACTCCAGAAGAAAACAATGAATTAGCATTCGAAGAATCATGTATATCTAACGATGAACAATTGTTTGAACAAAAGATTGAGGAGGATGAAGAAAAGTTGCATCATGATCTGAATCAGAGTGGAAATCGCGCCTATGAAAGTCTTATCGAAAGGTGGTTTCGACGGTTTCAAACAAGTACAAGGTTAGATCAATTTCATTTTTATTTCATTAAATCACACTCACAAAAACTAGATTCGATCATCCTTGTATATTTTCATTTTAAATTTGCAAAATTGAAAATAAATATATTTTTACTACTATTGCGTGAATGGTTACATTGGGAATTTAATTACACATAATGGTTTGTAATTTTCAATTAGCATAGAATAGGTAGGATGATATTTTGTGTTTCAAATAAGTATGCTCTCCTCCTACGTTTTCGCACGATCTCGAGGATCAGAAAGTATAATGTTTATAAATGTTTCCAGGGTAGCAATATACTTGTCTCCATTTGCTAAAATTTTTTATCCTAAATCAATAATAAAAAAAATAAAAATTCCTAGATTGTTTTAGGGTTAGAATAAAATTTTATTTTTTTAAAGATTAAAAAAAAAAAATAGAATAAAATTATTTATTTATTTTTTTAAATATTTTGATTTAATAAAAATAAATAAATAAATTAGAACAAATTCAAAGTTTTTTTTAATTTTAAAAAATAAAGTAGTTAGGAATGAAATTCAATTTGTTTTTAAGTTCTTTTTTTTAATAACATAAAAAAATCATTAGAAATAAATTTATTTCTTTTAGTTCTTTTGCAAACATATATATGAAAAAAAATTAGGAAATAAAATTTAATTGATTTTTTTTAATTCTAGTTAAAAAAAAAAAAAAAAAAAAAAAAAAAAAAAAAAAAATTCATTTTTTTTAATTTTAATTCTTAATAACCATACAAAACAATAAAAAAATTAATTTCTTTTTAAAGATTTTAATTTCAAAAAGTACAACATAAAATTAAAAAATTAGGTATAGGATTTTTTTTTTTTCTTGTAGTGTTTTTTACAATACAAAATAAAACATTTATGTTTTTTAGTTAATAAAAAAAATGAAAAAATAATAAAAAAGGTAAAAAAATAATAAAAAAAGCAGTTGTTAACTAACACATGCTCTTTCTTTTAGAGTTTTTGATAGGGCTAATGATGGAAGAAGAAGAGTGAGGAATCTTATTCGAGAAGGAAGTAAGTTGTTCGAGGTCTTTTACACTACTGTGTTGCTGTGAGTAAGAAAGTGCGGCTTGACTTGTTTCCTTCGATCTTGATTCCTCGGAGGATCATTTTGGGGCATACAATAGAATGATTTAAGGCCTTATGAAACAAATTTTCAAATCACGACAGCATCGAAATTAACATCAGAGGGTCAAATAAAAACGATCAGAATTTTCAAAGAAGAAGTCTGTAGTTCTGAAACTTGGAGAATTAAGCAGTTCTGAAATCCCGGGATCTGTAGAAAAATGTTGGAGCCATAGTAAAACATTCGTGACTGTAAAATTGTTCAGAGCTAAAGCAAAACTGTAGCTACGTAGAACTCGCAGCAATTGAAGTCGTAAAAAAACATAGAACTTTGAATTGATAAAGAATAGGCTATTAAAATTGCATAGAGCCATATTTGAACACCTAAAAAGGAATACTGAGCTGCGTAGCGAAAGAGGAATGTTGAGTAGCCTATAGAATTGAAGGGTTTTTTAAAGGTCGAATATTTTGCACCAATCCATTATTTATGCAGAGAATCCCTCAAATTATGCAACAAAGTCTCAGTGAAGGGAAGCATGAAAAATTTAAAATTGAATCCCAGATTTTATGACTTCAGTAACAGATCTATTCAGCCTAAAATCCTCTACCACCTATAAGAGTTAATCCTGTAAATTCATGAACAGTTAGAGGATTACAACGACAGTTTCAGAATTTTTAAAGAGATGTCATAGTATTGAAATACAACTTCAATTAAGGATTTGTCACCATAGATATACATTGCACATGTTGGCATATAGAAATTATACAATGTCATTTCGTAAGAGAGAAAGCCAGCTGTTGCATTGGAGGAAGATAAGACCTGCTGCATTGGAGAAAAGTGGCAAGATGACAACGAATCCCAAAAATAATGGAGATCGAAAATCCATCAATAAAGAAAATCAGGTTTCAGTTCATAAAATAAGGAAGAGATCGCGCCAAGATTCGAGCATGATCAAAGAATCATGATTTTGCTGCGTTTGCCACTTTTCATTCATTGTTCCACTCTTCATTCGTTGTTTCGGTTTGAACTTGGCCTGGAAACTTCGATGCAGGAAGTCTGGTAAACAACATAAATGAGCCGGGAGACATGGTATTTAAGTTTTCTGGCCCTTAGGTTTTCCACTATGAACGTTGCATCCATCATGAAGTTCGTCTATGGAAAATGAAACACACGTTTTGCTTTGAGAACCTAGATCTATGAACATATGCATGGACAGAGTGATGACAAGTTGTTTGCTCTGATGTTGTGCAATGTTGGATGATTGGTACACATAGAGATAGGTACTTGCACAAATTTAAAGCATTGGAATAGTGGGACACCAAAGCAACATTTTCAGGTGCGGTTTCATCAAATGTTAGAAAAATGTAATTAAATAAACATATCCTGATCAACCTTTAAAATTGACGCCCGTATGCACATTTTACCATTTTTTAGCCATCAAATACAGGTTATTTCAAAATAAACACGTAATTGTTGACTTGCTAATAATTTTTCAAAATGTCATAATGATGGGTGTATAAAAAATTTACCAGGTTTAATTTTTTACACATATATATTATATATTTATATCTATTTTTATATATCAAATACTTATCTTTCTCCCCCATGGAATCTGCATATAGATTTTGTTGGAAATGATGGACCTTCACTATCATAAATGCGTTTAATGTAGAGGAATGAGGACAGATTGAATTTAGTCACAGAGAAGACAAGGACAAGATGACTTCAATGATGTCTAGGTTGGTGGAACCTAGGAAGGTTGAATAAGGGAAATGAAAGTGATGAATATACTTCATGTTTCTCCATCTTATAGTTAATTGTGACTTTCACACTATACTCATTTAAAACACAAAATTGCATAAAATTGCTCAGAGACAAGTCAAGCCTTGCATTTACAATTAATTAGTTAATTACCGTAGAGGAATGGTTCAGAGATTTAAGAAATCTCTGTTTTGTGCGTATGGATCTCCTCATAATTATAATTAAAACACAAAATTCCTTAGAGACAAGTGAAGCCTCACATTTACAGTTAATTACCGTACAAGAATAGTTCAGAGATTTCCTAAATCTCTATTTTATGCGTATGGATCTCCTGATAATTATAATTATAATTACTATTCTATGTTGTCATTGCTTGGTTAGTGTACGAGGCAGGGTAGGGCGAGGTATGGGTTGCTTCAGAGGCTCAAGGAAAGGGTTGAATTAGATATTGAAGAAGCTAATTTGAAATACATAAATTTATTCTCGTTTCCCATTCACATAATCTCCATTAAGATTTTTTAAACTAGCTTCAAGATCAGATCACAACAGAGGCATTGGGACTTCCTTGGATTCAAACCTTGGAAAAACCAAGGAACCACACAGTTTCCTGCACTACTCGGCTTGGCTCCCTCGCAGAAATGGATTCGGGGTACCAAAGGCCGGATTTTGGGCTCTCCATCCCCATCGAAGCTAGTTTTTGAGTCATATTTAGTCGATCTGCTCTACATTCTAGATAGTAGATAGTAGTCCTGGTTTGTCCATTTCATTTAATATATTTGTGCATTTTTGGGCTCTCCATCCCCATGGAAGCTAGTTGTTGAGTCATATTTAGCCAATCTGCTCTACATTCTAGAATATAGGCCTTGTTTGTCCATTTCATTTAATAGATTTGTGCATTCCTCATCAACTAGCACCCTTCAAAGTAACGTGGAATTGAGTGGATAAGTGAGTAAAGAGCAATATAGAGGAAATAGCAACCAAACTGAAATAGAGTGGATGCAAAGTTAGAAAACGGAATGATGGCCATTTCCAAAAACGAAGCCTCCTTCGTGGACAACCCGAGGCCATGGTTGGAATGTAAGAAATTTTACCTGTTCAGGTTCTCCTCTTATTTTTGCTCACATAATTTTTTTATGTATTTCCCACATGATTACATGGTATTTCTTGAAAAAATATTTTCCCACACAACATTTCAGTGCATCTATCTAAAAATTTCCCAACATGAATTAATATTTGAAAAAGAAGTCTAACCATTTTACAACTTGAACTTTATTTGACTCTAATTATGAAAGGAATTCTAGTACATAATATTTTTGATTAAATTACATTTTTTCATTTTGTTATATGATATTTTGAATTAATGGTAGAAAGAAAGTTTAAATTTATACATTTGGATGTTTATATAATTTCATTAGGTTATGCTTGGATGTTTAATCTTTCATGGAGAAGTGTAATTATTTGCTTTAGAACTTTTTTATTTTTTCTGAAAATTATGTTGTAAATTCCATAATATTTGGTTTTTTTATAGGCTTTTCTCATAGATACAAACCATATTTATACTAGCATATTTGCATGTCCGAAAAACAACCATAAGTGATCGAATAGTTTGTACCAAATATAAAAAATAAGAAAATTAGAGCTTAATATTGTGAATATGGTATGCCTAGATTGTAGGTGAACTCATTGTTTCTAAAAATTGTTACAATTCATTAATAATTATAAATTTTCACTTTTGGACTTAATGCAGCTAACAAACATCACCGACATGCTAGATGACACTATTGAATATTTGAAGATCTTTTACAAGAAGGTCCAAGTATGTAGTTTGTTTTTGTTTTTTTTTATTTTTATACATTTATAGATTCTTATGGCCCTAACATTTATTCATTTTGCAATTACTTTGTTTGGTGAAACTCTCCAAAATTTAGTTTTTATACATGATTATATTGAATGTATTTTTTTAAACATTTACATATTTCATGCACATTATGTTTTTTGTTTAAAACTTATATCACACATATTATTCTTTGATTGGATTGGCATTGAAGTGACTGAAATGGAAAACATGGTATGTGTGTTTCAATTTCTGTTAAGTTAAATTTATTTTCCTACATTCACTATTTTAATGTGAAAGCAATTATGAAAATAATTAACAAAAGTTAAAAAAAAAACTTGAAAAAATAAATATTTAAAGTCATATGAAGGGCACTTTAAAAATAAAACCGTCATTAAAAGTTTCCCTGATGAGTAGGGTGACCTGTCAAATTTAATCCCTAATCCTGATTCGTGGACCACCACCTGTGCATGTATCTAGCAAATTACTTCCGGCCAGCAATCTCTAACAGTCAAATAACCTCGATGACTGACATATAAAGGTCGACATTTGGAAGAAAGATGATTATAGAATAAATTTGATGAAAATCTTGCTCCAATTCTAGCTTGCTTGTATTATGTGAACCATCACCAGCAAGAGTTCCAGAACCATATGGACTAATATTTTTCAACAAGGAAAATATCTTGCTAGCATTGCAAGAAGCTCAAGGGGGAGCTTGATTTGCACAACACTATTTTTCCTTCTACCTTGCTTCAATAGTTATTTCTAATTCCATGCTTATTTAGCTTGGTTTACGTTTTCTAGTGTTCAGTTCATAGTACCTTCCTCACAAAATATGTGGAGTGCAGGGTGCCTGGAAGTTTTAGTGCCCAGAAACTCATTGGGAAAATCATCATCAATGGTCGTACTACTCAACATACATTTCTGAAAGTAGTGTTGTTTCTATGAAACACGCCTTGCAAGATGTGCATCACAAAGAACAACATTTCAAGGAGATTGCCCAAATGTCTGGACCAACACATTCACCATTATTAGCTGCTGCCCCATGGAGTTTTTGGAGCAGAGGTTTTCAGGATCCATACCAGAATAGTGGTTTAGGTTTTATTTTTATTTATTTATTTTTGTTAATATTACTTTAATTAGTTCCAACATTAAATATATATATATATATATATAATATAATATATATATATATATATATATATATATATATATATATATATATATGTGTGTTGTGTGTGTGTGTGTGTTTGTAAATTTAATAGAGTGAATACAATTAAAAAGAAATTAAATGAATATTTTAGTTAAAAAACAAAAAACAAAAAAACAAATAAAAACAAATTTTAGAATATAAAAAAAAAAAAATAAATAATTAATTAAAAAATCAAAACAATAAAAAAATCAAAACAAGTAAAAACAAAACAAATAAGAAAAAAAAACAATAAAAAAACAAAACAGTTAGGAAAAAAAAATTAAAATTAAAAAAATAAAAATAAAAATAAAAAATAAAATAAAATAAAAAACAAAACAATTTAAAAAAAAAACAACAATTAAAACAAAACAAAACAAAACAATTAAAAAAAAATTGCAAATGGACATTCATACTTCTTGAAAACAATTTATACTTTCCTGGAGATAGTTCAAAGGAACTTGCACGCAAGAGCAACAAGTAAAAAAATTTCATTTTATATCTTGGTTGCTAAGAATTCATACTCATTCTTACATTTTATGTCTATCAAAAAGCTCTCATAGTTTTTATGCAGGATTTGAACTGAGCTTTTATAGTGCGCGACGATCCAAGTTCATGCAGATGTGATGTCCAGAAATCACATTCATCATTGAAAGCTTGAAGGAGATAATAACATATGTCATGACAGTTGTTACTAAATAGAAACAGTTTGCGTCATGATATGTTTACCCACACTTCTCCTTCAAAGCCTCATCAATTATCTATGCTAAAGTCAACTAATTCATTTCCTTATCGATCATGACTTCATACATGTATACTTTTTTGAGTCGCATACATTTTTGCCTTCTTCTCAATTCATCTTTTTCCCTCACAAATAAATCAACCATCTCCCTACATTGCCTTGTTTTCCTTACCATAAAAACTATTTTACCATAACATCTTGTATCTATAGTCCTACCAATCATTTTGTACAAACTTGTGTTGACTGATTTGGGATTCCTTAAGGCCCACCTTTCAACAAGTCTTGACCCATCGAACTCAACACCTTATCTAGGATAAAGACTAGTCATTATTAGTACCTTGAGGCTTGCATGCCCTAATGGAAACTCTTCTGGCCAATGAACAATGGGAATACATTAACGTGCTTTTTTTGTTGGATCTTGCAAGTGGCTCAACATCATCTCATCTATTCGCACTTCGCAAGATGTACTTATGTACCTTGGCACTCATTGACATTAATGGTGAGTTTGCCTCTAAATGGTTAATGAAATTCACCAATGGTTGGCAATCCAATGACTTATTTCCATGTTTGACATCGACACATTTATTCACATGGACAGAATTGTGCCACAATATGGGACGACAAGAAGACTATATGATTAAGGAGCAAGCTTGACAATATTTTATACTTTGGAACAGATTCAGTAACAGTAATAAAGGATCCACATTCGCGACTTCATCCATCATATATCAAACCAACACATAGGTCACATTCTTGTATTCGTCATTCCATGATTTAGCAGAAAAAGCTATACTTTTCTACATATACATAATTTGTCCACTCAGGTAGGTATAGGTATGCTCTTTTCTAGATTTTATCAAACAATTCCTTTAATACTACAATTATAATTCTGGAAAATGTTTCACAATGTTCATTCACATTCACACTCACCATGTTCATATTCACATCCATACTCCATTATCACCTTCCAGATGTCATATATGTCCATTCTACACATATCATACTAACCAACATACTTTTTCCAAACAAATACTATTGCATTATGATTCAAATGTTGCATGTTTTACAAATAATGATCAAAGAATGAATGGTTGATTAAATGTTTTCAATGTCTTTTGATGTAACACAAAAACAACAAAAGTATTGTTACACAAGAACCAATACTAATCAAATTTTGGTTGTCACGCAAGAACCAACCAAAATAATATGTTGCAATCAAATGTTTTTAAGAAAGAAGACTTTGCTGAAAGGAACACAGTTGTCAAAAAGAAAAATACGAGAAGTTAAAAAAATCAATATCAATCAAACTCGATATAAAAGAAAGACAATGCAAAAAGATTAAATCATGATTAAGTGAATCAATGCAATAGATTGCATGAGGACATGCAATAACTTAAGTTGGGGGGTATGTTGGGCCGCCAAATTAACATACATTTTCACTCCATTTTCACCTTTATCCTCATTTTGTCACCTCATTTCATCACATTATCATTACATAACCCTATATTTCCATTACCATATGTGTTCACATTTTAATTCTCCAAAGTTATTAATTTTATGTATTTAGAGTGATTTTATGATTAAAAGTTAGAGAAATGACATGTATTTGCTTATACCTAAAAGTGGCCTGAGTTTGATGACATGTGTAGATCATTTGGAAGCTTCCAAGGCACCCTTATGTGGCCTCCCAAGATCAAATTCCAATTTCAACTCAAGAGGTGGACCATATTCCAAGGAGAAAGATCATGGAGATTTTGATGTATCATGAGATTTGTATCTAGTATTTAGGGATAAGTTGAGACAAGGATGGGTCTAGTAGATATTTAAGGGATCTACATTTATTGAGTAGATATCCCTAATTCTTGTATAAATAAGAGGATCATCCTTCAAAGGAAAAGAGGAGAGAATATTATCAGTTATTCATTAGCATCAGATTTATGATTATTCATTCAACATGAATAGTATCATTTTCTCCAACTCATGAGTTATGAGTGTTGCTTGATTCTTAAGTTGTGATAGTTGTTCATGTGTGCTCATTGACGAATGGAAGGATCCCCATACTGAGATAAGTACACTTTGTTGTAGAGTAATGTCATGAATATACTAATTTTAATTATGAAGTTCATGTTATTTATTTGTTGTAAATACTTGTAGATAATTTTAGTATGAATTCATGTTATGGCCATGTTTTTGTTGTGTGAAGGTTGATCTCCTTTCAGTAGCTAGTTTTTATGTGAGAAGGAAAACCAAGATCTCCTAAGTTAGGAGTCTCTTCTCCATGAGCTAGACTGAACTGAAACAAGATTTACTTTCTCATATGCTTTCCTATATTACATTTATGTGAAGATTGATTTCCTTTCAGTAGCTATTTTTTATGTGAGAAGCACAACCGAGATCTCCTCAGTTAGGAGATTCTTCTCCATAAGCTAAGAACTGAATTGAGAAAAATATTTACTTCTTTCATTTATATGCTTTCCTTCCTGCTTTCTTATGTGTATGGAAATGCTATTATAAGAGGATTGTATAAGGATAATTGGGACTCTTGAACAAGAGACTTTTCTCTATATTCTAAAGTAAAATAATTCCATTGATCAAACATTTTTATGCTTTCATAAAATAGATATGATATTTTAGATTTGTAATATGCATTTCCATTATAAACAAACTTCCTACACCTATTTCATCTGAGGTCCAATATATTTTGGTTTGCTTCTAAGTTTACGAAACCTGGGGTTGACAAACTAAATGACAGGGATTTAACAAACAATTAAATCACCCAACAATAATAAAATTTTAAACGAGGTATAAAATTATGATCAAGACATGTACATAAAAAATCAAGGGGATAATTAAGGGGACATGATTGGGTCCACTTGAAAAAAGAACAAGATAATATCTGCTGTAAAAGTTGATGTGGAAGAACTGTCCTATAATTTTAGAAATGTTTTGTTTTCATGAAATTATGATGGTTTCTAAAGGAAAAATCATTGTTAAGATGATGATAACAAGCATGATTACTCTATGAATGGTATAATAAGATAATTATTTACTCTCATGATTGTTCACGGGATATTATAGGTCAAAGGTAGTAAAATAACCTGTTGTTGAATGAAGCGAATCAGATGTTATGAATTGACATAAATGAAAGGACCAATAGTAAAGAAACATAGTGAGTGTGAGACAATCAATACATTGAAGTAAAACTATGTATAACTTTCCTCAATAGAATGCAATGTGCGATGATAATTCCATAATTCAAGGAATATCGCAAAGTGAATTCTCTTTTTTGCGCTAAATAAAATAACAAGCATCCGACGATAGGCATAACTATGTTTACTTAAAAAATGTAGACAACAATATAGCCACATTGAATATGGAAAGGAAAAGGATGTTATCCTAAACTTTAATCATGCATGAATAATGCATATGTAACATTGAATTAAGAAAAAAGTGTAGTTGAGCTACCTAGCACAATAACACATTAATTGCAATCTATCATAAAAGAAAAGACAAATAAATTATTTTTGAAATATTATTTAAATTGTGCAAGTGGAATTGGTACCTCCATGGTATGAAATTTATAGTGGGACCATACGTTGAGGTTCTTGTCAATTGGAATAACCATTGGGTAAGTAAAAATTATTTATTATTATTGTTGATGAACTTATAATGATGTTGTTATCTCTTATAGAATGCAAGTTGCCAACCCTTGATTTGCATTAGTTTGCATGCTGATGATGTTTGTTGGTTACATAAATAGAAATTGATGTTGTCTGTAATAAAGTTTGAAATGATATATATATATTCTTAAACAAGGATTGATGGAAACTAATGAGAACCATAAATATTTTAGATATAGGTTTAACCAGATGGAGTATTCTTGGTCAAATTTTTCGATATTCTTAATCATAGAAAGATTATTCTTCAAAAGTCAACAAACACCTAGGCTAAAGTGTCAACAAAGTGCTTCAGCCATATTAGGATACCTACGAGGATTAGGATTTTATGTATAAGGCATATTCAAACATATTTTGAGGGCCAAGAATACAAACCTGAGGGATGGTGGTTTGCTCGATGGGGGGAGGATGTATTACTCACAAAGTTAATAATAAATATTCAATTTACCAAATTACTTAACAAACAATAGGCCATGTTAATGGATTGGGTAGGAATAAATGATAAAAATAAATATTTATCTTTCTAAATTTAATAAATAAATATTATGTATGGTCAACAATAAACTTATAGAGAAAAGTGCCAAATGAGAGTTTCACTTACGAGGAAGTTAGAGGATAATTATTCCTCCGCCCAAAAGATAAATAATATCAGTTGGAAAAAGGGGTCCAAGAGACTGAGAGGGAAGAAAATATGAGGCAACCTTGTGAACTTGGCACCTGGTTGGAGTAGGTCCAAGACATGATAATTAATATATAAGCTTTTGACCTTCAGATAGAATATTGTTTAGGTAGGTAGTATGCTTCCAACTAAGGGATTCATGAGATCATTGGCCAGTGGAATAAAAACCTAAAGCCTGTGTGGTTAGTTCTAGCCCTAAGACTAGACCTGGTGGGGTGAGAGAATGTCTTAGATTTTACCTGTTATGGTCACTATTTAGATAATTATTTTGGAAGTGAAATTAGCTTGGGGGGGGGGGGGGGGGGGGCAGGTTCTGGTAGTGGATACCATACATATTAGTTGGGTGGAGCACTCGTTTTCTTGGTGATTTTGTGGCTAGCCTAGATATTTGAGGAGATAGATAAGTGTTTTGATTCATTGGTTTACATAAAATAAAATAATTTGACTAATTATTGAAATTTGGATTTCTCTACAAACTCTCTGTAATGACTATCTATAAAGAAATAAGTTAGGAATTTTCAAAAATATTTATGGAAGGGTTTTGATATTTAAGAGATGAAGTGTTATTATGTTACTATGTGGTAGAAGGAAAAATTCTGCGTTGTTTGAAGTGGTGATATTATGTTAAATGTATCTAGTTAGTGTTGAGGGAGGATAGTTCCAAATTTAACAGAAATAAGCACATTGTTTGAATAGTCCATGTTTTTTGTATGTGCGTGTCTATATATATATAT
>APFE030080874.1:148697-181821 GCA_000404065.3 Pinus taeda | reverse complement strand
TATTTAATGTTTGATTATTGTTATTGATGGATCCAGTCTAAAAATTTATGAAACGTGGTCCCTGGAAGAAAAGAGAAGATTGTAGCCTCCTGTAGGCTAGCGCCTACGTACTAGTACATCAGCTAGTACAAGAGCTAAGGGGGCTGTAGCTTCCTTCTAGGAGAAGTTGGAGAACGAGAGAAGGTTGTAGCCTTCTGCAGGTAGAAGCCTGCATACTGGTATAAGACTGCACCAGTACAGAAATATTGTAAAAAAAAGTTTCTTATTAAAAGAAGATAGAGACAAATTGTAGCAGGTGGTTTTACCCACATTCGGTTTCCACCTTATATCTTGTGTCCATGTGTGTGATGATCCGTTTTGTTTTACTGCACCTATTTACTGTTCTTATGGTTAATGAAGTTCTGATACACTGATTAAAGTTCAACATTTAATGAATCATAAGTTTACTGATATACGTTGGTTTCCTTAGACACAGTAGAGTATATACACATTTTCCCATAATTGAAGTAGCATATACAAATCTAATTGCGAAATGAAAAATAATTGATTTGATAATACTGATTCACTCCCCCCTCTCAGTATATATTTACAACAATTGGAATCAGGGTAGGTCCTTCAAAAGAAGCTTGATCATCTATCATCATGAGAAACTACAAAAAAGAGGCATATATCAGGCCACCAATCTTTGATGGGAGCAACTTCATCTATTGGAAGGTCAGAATCATAGCCTATCTTCAATCTCTTGGTATAGAAGTTTGGGATATCGTGGAAGCAGGATACACATTTCCATCAACAACTCCTACAGATACAGCTGGTAAGAAGTAGTATGAAACAAATGGAAAGGCTATCAATACTCTATTAGGGATTTTACCTCAATCAAAATTTCTCAAAGTTATGAAACTCAAAACCACAAAAGAAATATGGGACAAGATCATTGTAAGCTATGAAGGAGAAGATTAGGTAAAATGTGTAAAACTACAATCTCTCAGAATTCAATATGAAAATCTCAGAATGCACAATGATGAAAGTGTGGCTAATTATTTCTTACGTATAGATGATATTGTTAATCGTATCAAAAACTTCAGTCAAGAGATAAAATAGGTTACTTTGGTTGAAAAGGTTCTAAGATCTTTGTCTTCTAAGTTTGAATCAAAAGTTTCTGCCATAGAAGAAAAGCAGAATCTACAAATCATTACCATGTCATAGCTGCACGGAATCCTAACTGCTTTCGAAATGAGAAAAGGGGGACCATCAAATAGGAGAGAAGCCACATTCAACGCTTTAGGAAAAGGGGATTACAATGAGTCAGGACATATGTCAGAAGGAGAGGAAGAATCAAACATTGTCAAGAAGCTTCAATGGGGTTCTGGAAGATTCAGAGGAAAGCTACCTTTCAAATGTTTTGCTTGTGGAAGAGTCGGTCACTATGCAGCCAAGTGTCCTCATAAAGATAAGCTTGACAAAGGTAAGGAACTAGTTAGATGGAACAGAGAATAGAATGTAAGTAAGAAGAGCTATTATACCCATCAAGACAGTGATGGATTTTCAATTAGTGATGAGGATGAACAATGTAATGAATATAGACTTTTGATGGCTTTTGAAGAGGATGATTTCTTGGATGTTATAGATGAAGATGATCTATATGAAGAAATTTCTAAACCTAACATCTGTTTAGAAGAAAAGAGTATGATCATAGATACCCTAACATTCCAACTTGCTCAAAGGGAAAAACACAATGGAAAGTTAGAATGTGAAATTGTGGGACTTAGAAAAGATATTGAGAAAACAAAATCTCTTAATCTTAGATTTGCTAAAGGATCTGAAACTTTAGATGAGATTATCAAAGTGCATCGTTCTCCTCTAATCAAGACAGGTCTTGGATATTCTAAAGAAGCATCTCAAGCACAGAATCCATCCACCTCCAAAAGTTATCTAGATGCAACAAGGAGAAGTGAACAGGTTGACAATCGACAGTAAAGGCATAAAGCAGATCACCAAGTAAATCGGGGGCAATCTACTTCCAGGATGAACATAAGTTACAACCAACCACAGGTGAATCATTCTCAATTTTCCTATGGAAACTACAATCACCTGGATGGTAGGTTTGATAATCGCAGGAATTTATTCCATGGCCAATGTTTCTCTTGTCATAACATTAGACACAAAGCTGCTCAATGTGTTGCCTACAAGACCATGATGACTAGAGAAGCACGAAATCAAAGGAGTGTGACTAGGATCATGAAAAGGACCTACAATAACTTTTTCTCTCTTGAAAATGAAATAGAATGTTCTATCTGTAACAACTTCGGTCATGAAGATTCTGAATGCAAGAGTAGGTTTTGGTAAACAACTTAGAAGGAGCAAGCTTCATTGAGTCCCAAAACATGGAGAAAGAAAGAACCACAACCACAAATATGTGGTGTATCCTTTTATGTAGAAGGATAGGAAAATCGGTGGTACATCGACAGTGGATGCTCGAAACATATGACAGGTGATAAAGAAAAACTTCAGTCATAAAGTGCCTTAGAAAAGGAAAGGAAGGTCTCTTTTGGAAATGACAGCCCTGCACTCATAAAAGGTAAAGGTTCTATTCTTTTGAAAGAAAAGGTCAAAGTTGGAAATGTTATGTATGTCAATGGCTTAAAGCATAATCTATTTAGTGTCAGTAAAATGTGTGATCAAGGAAATGAGGTAATATTTTGTTCAAATGGATGTATTGTTCGTGAGCTTGATATAGGAGAAACAGTGATCAAAGGCATAAGAACTCCAAATAATTTATACATACTCAAGGGATGACAACAACAATGCTATCTAAGAAAAAATGATGAACGTTGGCTATGACACAAAAGATTGGGGCATCTAAGCTTCTCTAAGATAAGGAAAGCATGGAAATATCAGGCGGTTCATGATCTCCCTGACATCAGAATTCCAGACAATACAATATGCAAATAATGTCAGTTTGGCAAGCAAACTAGAACTAATTTCCCTGAGAAGGAAGGATCAACTAGTAAGCCACTTGAACTTTTCCATACTGATGTATGTGGTCCATCCAGGAAAAGGTCACCTCGAGGAGAAGAATACTTCATATTGTTCATTGATGACCTTTCCAAGATGTGTTGGATAGGTCTTCTGAAGCATAAAGATGAAGCTTTCGAAAAGTTCAAAGCATTCAAAGCCTTGGTTGAAAACGAATAAGATCATAGAATCAAATGCCTCAGGTCTGATCGAGGAGGGGAGATTACCTCGGATGAATTTTTTTATTTTTGTGAAGAACATGGAATAAGAAGGGGATTCTCTACTGCAAGGACTCCTCAACAAAATGGAGTGGTGGAAAGGATGAACAAAATGGTTCAACAAGTGGCTCGTGCCATGCTTGATGAGTGTAGAGCTCTTGCAACCTTCTGGGGTGACGCTGCATTTGCTATAGTTACTATTCTCAACAAGCCAAACATCCGGGTGAGCAACACTCAAACTCCTCATGAACTTTGGTATGGTAAGACTCCTACAATAAACTACTTCAAAATTTTTAGAAGCAAATGTTACATCAAAAGGACTGATGAAAACACTGGCAAGTTTGAACCTAGACCAAATGAAGGCATTCTCCTTGGTTACTCTTCCCAAAGAAAAGGATATAAGTGTTACAATAAAAGACTTGGAAAAATTGTTGAAAGTATTGATGTAGTGGTTGATGAAGAAGGAAAAAATCCAAGGCAGATAAAATCTAAAGATTTTGAAGATGATGAGGACTGTCCTTCAACATCAAATTAGACTTATGATGAAGAAGAAACCTATGAGGCACCAAAGGAACAGATAGGGGTAGAAGAAAAGACTCCATCTAGGTATGTTTAGAAGAATCATCCAGAAACTCAAATTTTGGGGCAGAATGAGGCAGGTGTACAAACAAGAAGAACTATTTCAGAAGCTTCAAGCTATCTAGCATTTCTCTCCTCCACTAAACCATGAAATGTAAGTGAAGCATGCAAAGATGAATGTTGGGTTAAGGCCATGAATGAAGAACTTGAGCAGATTGAAAAGAATAACACTTGGGAATTGGTTCCTAGACGTAATGATAAGAATGTCATAGGGACAAAATGGATATTCAAAAACAAGCTGAATGAAAATGGAGATGTTATTAGAAACAAGGCCAGACTTTTTTGTAAAGGGTATGCTCAACAAGAACGTATAGACTTTGAAGAAACTTTTGCACCGGTTGCTAGACTTGAAGCCATAAGAATGTTCCTTGCTCTTTCTAGCTTTCAGAAGTTCAAAATATTTCAAATGGATGTGAAATCTGCCTTTTTAAATGGAGACTTAGAAGAAGAAGTGTATATTGAACAACCATATGGATTCATCCTTGGAGATGATCCAAAACTTGTATGCAAACTTAAGAAGGCACTCTATGGTCTTAAATAGGCTCCAAGGGCTTGATATTATCATGTGGACAAATACCTCCATCAACAAGGTTTTTCAAAAGGATCAGCAGATAGAAATCTATATATAAAAATTGATAATGATAAATTGCTAATACTTGTTGTGTATGTTGATGATATCATCTTTGGTAGAAATGAAGAAGCCATGAGTCAAAAATTTGCTTTGGTGATGCAGAAAGAATTTGAAATGTCCTTGCTTGGTGAGCTGACATATTTTCTTATTTTACGAGTCCAAAAAAATAAAGATGGTATCTTTTTATCACAAACCAAGTACCTCAAGCAGATCTTGAAGAAATATGGCATGGAAAATTCGAAACTAGTAAGTACCCCTATGGTAACAAGATGCAGCCTCACTGCAAATGTAGAACATCTTCTTGCAAACCTTGCCTACAGTTAGGGGGAGCATGGACAACCCAGCAGAGCAAAGAATTCAGCATGTACTAAGGGGGAGCATAACTCTTTGCCCTTGATGACAAAGGGGGAGAATGACTTTGAGTAACTTGTGGTTTCCATGAAGTCCAAAAGGGGAGATTGTTGGCATTATGACACAAGTTTGGCACTATGACATAGGTGTTGTCCTTGATGTCAACTCACTCAGATAACAGATCACAGTTCATGCTCTCAGAATGAAAGAAAAAGATATATACGTAGGTTCCTCTTAACCAGGTCATGTATACATGCGGGATTGCCGATCAAAAGTTGCGTATGCATATGCACACACTTTCATGCATGGAAAAGCGTGTACATGTGGGAAAGCTTATTTTTAGTCCATGGTATTTGGACCTATGGTTTTGGACCTTGGTATCTCATCCAAAGTATTAAACTCAAGTATTACATCCCAAGTATTGGTTCTAAGTGGTTTTGGACCATGGTATTGAGTAAGACCCGAGACTATAAAAGGGGAAGGATATCATTAGGCAAAGATATACTCTCAAGTATTGAATATCTAATGAAGAGCAAGATCTAGAATATTGGTGATTGGGTTGTGGTGCATAGCTGGATTTGAATCAAGGAGGAACTTGAGCACTAGAAGATGGATAAGTTCTATTGATGGGTCAAGATCTCAAGGCTTGAAGAGAACTATCTTTGTGTGATTTTGATATGTTATATTTGGCGTATGACTTGATCTATAAATCTAATAATTTGGGTATAACTGATGTCTGAATAAGTGAAAAGGGTAAATTATCTTTTATATATCTATACACAGGTTCTCCACAACAGAGGTGCATATACACGTTGGTTCAATAAGTCGAAATTGCATATATGCTGGTTGGCCTTAATACAGAAGCGTATGCACACAGGTTCTACATATTTAAGTAATGTACATCTCAAGAAATATGTTTTAGCTACTTATGTTTATTGCTACAGTGTTCTAGGTTTAAGATTGGTTTCTGGTTACTGTTAATGTATTCTGGTTACAGTATTGATAGAAGTAATTGTTTGATTCAGCAAAGGAGATTGGTTGATGTAGATGTATTTGATGTTTGATTATCGTTATTGATGGATCCAGTCTAAAAATTTATGAAATGTGGTCCCTAGAAGAAAAGAGAAGATTGTAGCCTTCTGTAGGTAGAAGCCTACATATTGGTATAAGGCTGCACTAGTATAGAAATATTGTAAAAAGAAGTTTCTTATTAAAAGAAGATAGAGACAAATCATAGAAGATGGTTTTCACCCACGTTGGGTTTCCGCCTTATATCTTTTGTCCATGTGTGTGATGATATGTTCTATTTTACTGCACCTATTTACTGTTCTTATGGTTAATGAAGTTCTGATGCAATGATTAAAGATCAACATTTAATGAGTCGTAAGTTTACTTATATACGTTGGTTGCCTTAGACACATAAGCGTATATACACAGTTTCCCATAACTGAAGTAGCGTATACAAATCTGATTTTGAAATGAAAAATAATTGATTTGATAATACTGATTGACCCCCCTTCTTAGTATTATTTCTAGCAATGATATAGATTTATATACAAACTAGGGCATAACTATTAAAATTCCAACAAAACTATAGAATTGTTTGAGAGGAATGTAAATCCATAACTAACATTTCCATTAAGATATGGAATGTAAAAAATACATTTGTTGCCATTAATTTAAACACATATAAGAACTAGGATGTAGACAAGTGAAAATTCACAAAAATGGAAATAGAGGTCATAGCTGACAATTTCCAATGTTATTTACATAAATTAATTGAGTATTTGAAGGAGTTATCTAATACATGCATTAACACTAGTGCCTAGTCTCTCAAACCCTACCTCTTGACTTGCTAAAATTGAAAATTCAGAAACAAGAAAGTTTTTGTTGTTAAAAGAAGAGAGCAGCGGGGAAACCAAGCTAGGCATATCCCATTTGACCTAGAAAAATAATAGAGGTAAATCCCTAGAGAGAGAGCCGAGAATTAAAGCCCTCAAACTCCAAAAATTAAACGTTGAAGAGCACAACCAAAATTTTACCTACATGGAGCAGATGTAATGAGTAAGTCCTTAATACAATGTAAAAGAATAATTGTGATAAAGAGGGAAAAGAATAGTAAGATAGCTCTAGAAGGGGATTTTCCTCAATATGATTTTTCCCAACTCTCGATAGTGATCCTAAAGGAAATATACCTCAGATGGTCAGATTCATTGTCAAAGGGTATTAGGAATGTTTTTTTAAATCAAAAGAGATTCCATTTCAACCTACCATTGGAGAGAGAGAATGCCATAATTTGTGTTTGTTAACTATACAAGCCATGTCACCTCTGAGAAGCCAGTTCACGGTTTTACATAACAAAGATCGCCAATGACTTGGACATCTAGTTCTTAAATTTATTTAAGGTAAGAATATATTAAGACAAATATTTTTTGGTTAAACAAAAATGAGGCATCATTCTTCACTTGGCTGAGTAAGAAAAGGCTCACAAAATTTGGGTTCCCTCCATAGTTGTAAATCTATTTTTCTTGACAGGGAAATGAAAGAATGAGTTTTGGCAGTGCCAGAGTTGGAGGTTGGTTACTCTATAATAACCTCCTCTATTTCTCGCTGTTGGGTAAACCATAAATATTAAGAGACATATGTCAAACTAGCACAAATGTCTAGGCTATCAAATCACTAGGTGATAAATGGTTGACATACTTCCTAACCATTCGTAAGATATCTGCACCTAAGAAATGCATAATACATTAAAATCCAATGATGAACCATTATATGGTTACCTATGCTTAAATAAAATGTCACCAAGACCTTATATTAATGTTCAATGAACAAGTTCTTATGTACAAAGGACTAAAAGTGGATCTGAAAACTATAGTAAATGAATTTTATAATTCATCCTAATTAGGCAAAGAAATATTTTGAAAAAGTGTAACCATAAATGAAATCATGATATATATAAAAAAATTGAGGTATGCTACAACGAAGATATTAAATTGAATTCCATGTTTGAATTTCTTAAACTAATAATTGATTTTAGTAAATTTTTTCATGATTTATTCATGTAGGGGCATTCATAATTGTCATGGACCGATAGGTCAAACTCATTTACAAGAGGAGTTGGTTCATCAATTAGAGGGTTGTTAGAATATATTTATTTAGAATTTATATGTAATTATTTAAATTATTAAATTTGTTGTAGGGGTTGAAGTTTCGTTATTTCTCCAAAAAATGGTCTTTTGATCCTACATTTGGGATCTAGACTTTAATCCTTTATCAATATCATATTTTCTTACATAGTTTGCATGATCGTGTAGTTTTCTATATATATATATATATATATATAGATAGATAGATAGATAGATAGATAGATAGATAGATAGACAGATATTGTTGGATTGTAGGAGGGATGAGGAGATGCATTAAGGTGCACAAATGAAATCCAATAGAGAAGTTGAGCAATTATATACAACAATGAGGGACATAAGTTTTTTCTTTTCCTGTAGGGATCAATAACTTGATGGTGCAAGAGTTGAAAAGGGTTATAATTTATGGAATTGTTACCATGTGGCTCTTGCCAACCTCCCTTTCTGTGATCGGGCTTTAAATAAGCCCAAATATTTGATTGTGGGTCTAGTCCAAAGGGCTTACCTCGACAGACTTTGCAAGCCCCTTTTACATTTCACGAGATATATAGTAAGTGGCTCAGAAATTTAACCTTGGGTCCCACTTGGAGGGTTTACCCTGACAGTCTTCACAAGTGCTCTTTCTCATAACATTGGGTTCTTCAAACTAGGTTCATGTGGCATTGACTATATGAAAATTAAAGTGAAGTCATCTTTGAGTGTATAAAATCTTGGTTTGGGAATAAAACGATAGGAAAGTTGGAATATAATAGGGGTGAGATGCGTAGGTTCAATTCTAATGAAAAGGAGAGCCATGGAGGTCCTTCTACAAGAAAAAGGGAATTAAAGGAAATTTAGGCCATACTCGCATAGAGTTGGCCATCCTTGTGACTCCTCCACTATTAATAGATATATCTCTATGATTGTTTAGGGGATTTCAATCTTGAAAAAATGGTTGAAGGGAGTGCCAATTCTAAGAATTTGCTTTATATGGGGACTGAATCCTAGAAAATATAAGTTTGAGTTGCATCAAGTGGTATTATAGTACAACCTATGTTTTCTTTAAGAATATAAGTAATAATTCTTCCCTTAGTTGACCAAGGTGTTGGATGAGGCATTGGAAGATTGAAATAAAAGAGTCATATTGCTAATAGAAAGGTATTACAAGAAATTCAATGATTAGAGGCATCCATGGATATGATAGAGAATAGCTTGTAGAATGAACTAGAGGTGGGAGATGTGATCCTTGAAGAGGGAAAATCTTAAGAAGAAGAGGAGACAATAGAATAACCAACATAGGCTAAGGTATTGAAAGCAATTTTGGGATTTGCCATGAAACCCAAACGGGATTTGTCTTCTTATACAGGTAGCATGAATATGGAGGAGCTTATTGACTATATCACAAAGATGGATAAATTATTTGAATATGAAGAAATGGTTGAGGAGAATAAGGTTAGCTTCCCTATATCTAAGTTAAATGGTCATGAAGCTCTCTAGTGGAGTGGTGTACAAACAAATAAAAGTAGAAAGATTAAGAAAAAGATTAAAAGTTGGGACATGATGGTGGCAAAACTCAAAGATAATTTGATTCCAAAATATTAACCACTTACCTTATTCTGGAGTATGCATAACCTTAGGCATAGGGCGATGACAATAAGTGATTATATAAAATCATTCTATAAATTTAACATTATATTAGGATATGTAGAGGATTCTATAGAATATATAACAAGATATATAAATGGTTTTAGACTGGATATATAGGATGATCTTAGTGTACTATCCCCCAAAAAATAGAGGAGGCATATGAGTTGGCTTTGAAGGTTAAAGAAAAAATTGCAAAGGAGAAACCTAACAGAGGTAATAGTGCTACTAGACAAAGAGGCTAGCAAATAGACAGAGCAATATCTACGACACCAAGAGATGGAGCTAGTAGCTCAAGTCCATAATGAGAGCAACAGGGAGAATCTAGAGGCCGATGATCCTATTCTAGAGGTCGAGGAAGAGGAAAAATAGAGGCTCCTTTCGACAATCCTAGTAAGCTTGGACATATGGAGAAAGATTGTCCAGAGAATAGAGAAATAGTTCAAAGGAATGTTTTCATTGTTCTAGTAGAGGAGGTGGAAGCTGAAGATGTGCCAGAGACAGGAAAGTTCTTGATGTTGAAAAAGGTGTTGATTAAAAAAGAAAAAGAAGTTATTGAACTAGTTGAAAGGAGAGGCTTATTATGAACTATCTTGAAAATTCAAGGGAAATGTTGTAATGTGGTGATTGATAGTGGAAATACTCACAACCTAGTGCCTACAGAGGTTGTATAAAAGATGAAGTTTAAGAAGGAAAAGCATCCAATGCCCTATAAGGTGCCTTGATTGTAGAAATGACATAAATTTTTTGCGAATGAATAGTGTGAGATAGAACTTCAGATTGGAAGTTACAAGTATAATATTTTGTGTGGTCTATGGTGTCGATGGACCTTTATCATATTTTTCTAGGTACTCAATAGTAATTTGATAAAGGATTTGTACATGATGGTAAGAATAATACCTATAAGTTTCAGAAGGATGGCATCAATCATACCTTGCTTTCATTATAGGAAGTGGCTTCTAAATCTTGTAATCCCTAGGGAAAATTAAGGATGCAATTTTATCTTAAATTTTATAAACCTTGGGGAATCTTACTAGTCCCTAGTATTTAAACTATAAAATGTTCGGTGATATGTTTGTAGAAATACAACTTATATTTCCAATGATTTTATATTAGTCTATATAAAATTTTAGCAATTATTAATGTAAAATCTCTTTTTATTGAACATTGCCGAATCTTCTTTTTGGAAAAGGCATGGAAAATTATCCTACCTACAAATACTAACCCATAAAATTTTTCCTGGTAAATCTAAATCTTTATTGATGAGTGGCAAATAGTTTGTATAGTAGTTGAAGATAGAGGAGGTAAATTCTTCTATTGTTTATAAACTTAGAATAGCTATTACTTCTATATTATTTCTGATTTTCCTTTAGAGATTCAAGAGTTGTTGGAGGAACACCATGACATTGTTGTTGATGCTTTGCCAAGTGAACTACCACCTAAAGTTGTATTAGTCGTCATATCGATCTGATACTAGGAGTGATTTTTCCCAACAAAGTTTCTTATCACATGACACCTATAGAGAATGAAGAAGTCACGAAGAAATTGTAGGAGTTGTTAGACAAAGGACTAATCCGAGAAAGTCTTAGTCCATGATCAGTGCCTACAATGATGACCCCAAATAATGCTAGTGGATGGCGCATGTGTACAGACTCCAAATCTTTGAATAAGATCACAATCCAGTATCATTTTCCTTTCCAACAAATTGATAATTTGCTGGATTGTTCAAGTGGTGCCATTTTGTTTTGAAAATTATTTGAAAAATGGATACCATCTGATTAGAATAAGGTAGGGAGATGAGCGCAAAGTTTCCTTTAAAACTAATGAATGATTGTATGAATTAATGGTTACACTATTTGGATTATCTAATGGACACATTGCATTTATGAGGCTAATGAATCAGGTACTGAAAGAGTTCATAGGAAAGTTTATAATTATTTACTTAGATGACATCGTAGTTTACAGTCAGTGAAAGGAGGAATATCTATGACACTTAAGATATGCGTCAGACAAGTTATTATAGGGAACATTATTTATAAATTTGAATAAATGTTCCTTTTTGAAGAGAAAACTTGTATGCTTAGGTTTTTTCATTTCTGGATAAGGGTTGAAGATGGATCCAAGAAAGCGAAAGGATATTATTGGGTTTCTCTCTCCCAATAATATTTTTGAAGTCATAAAAATTTCATGTTTTGGCGAGTTTTTACGAGAAATTCATTAGCAAATTTTAAAAAATGAGTGAACTGATTGTGGATTCAATTAAGAAGAATAAACAACCATTTCAATGAACTACTGAAGTTGAGAAGAGGTTCTAGATGTTATGGTAAAAGATTATAGAGTAGCCAGTACTTACACTTCTGAATTTTAATAACATTTCCAATTGAAAAGATATGCCAGTAATGGTGTTATTGGAGCAGTACTCAGCTAAGAGGACAAACCCATTACTTATTATAGTGAGAAATTAAATGAGGAAAAAATGAAGTATACAACCTATGATAAGTGATTCTATGTAGTGGTAGAAGGTCTTAAAAAATGTTGTTATTATTACCTAGGTATTTTATTGTTTACATTGATAATCATGTATTGCAATATCATATGCAACAACCAAAACTAAACCAAAAACATATTAAGTAGGTTGAGTAAATATAACATTTTACATTTGTTTAAAAAAACATTGGTGGAAAGTCTAATAAAATTGTAGATGCTTTGAGAAGGAGATAATTATTGTTGTAGGAAAGTCAAATTCAGGTGTTACAATTTGATTTTATGAAGGAGTTGCATGAGAAGGATGCATATTTCAAAGAACATTTTGAATCTTGCATGAATCCATCTTTCCAAAATCAAAGCCTATGGCTTCATTATATTATTCAAGATGGATTTCTCTTTAAGAATAAGCAATTCATATTCCTAGTTGTTCCATGAGGGAAAATTTTATTAAGGAAAAGCATACTAGAGGCCTTGGAGGACATTTTGGATAAGATAAGACTTATGATATGTTTAAAAGAAATTATTATTGGCTAAAGTTGAGGACTAATGTGCATAAGTTTGTAAGGAAATGTAGAACCTATCAATATGCTAAAGGGAGAAACCTGAACACTAGACTATATATACCATTGATAATTCCAGAGAGGCCTCGAGACTGAGTGAGCATGGATTCCATTTGAGGACCATCAAGAAGTTATAAAGGTAATGATTACATTTTTATGGTTGTAGATATATTTTCAAAAATGGCTCATTTTATTCCTTGTTCCATGACTAGTGATGCTAGTGATGTTGCTAATATGTTCTTTAAAAAGGACGTAAGACTCCATGGAATTTCCTAAAGTATTGTTTTAGATCAAGATACTAGATTCCTTGGAAATTTTTGAAGAACACTGTGCAAGAAATTTGGCACAAAATTGTAGTTCAGTTCAACATATCACCCACAATTTGATGGTTAGACTTAACTAATGAATACAAGTTTGGGAAAAAATCTACATAGTTTGATTGGAGATCATCCTAAATAGTGGGACAAAATTTTAGCATAGGCCTAATATGCATACAATGACACTCCCAAAATAAGTATGGAATAAACCCAAGAGGAGGGCATGAGCTCATAAATCTAGGAAGAATAGAGTAGAGAATTTCAGCAAGAGAAGACATTGATATACATATAAATGAAATCGATGACTGGGTAGAGAATAAACTACATGTCAACAATATGAAATATAAAAGTAGAGTATATCTCAGTACAAGAGAGATTTTTTTTGAAGTGGGAGATATTGTATTACACACTTGAGGAAAGAAACATTTCCAAAGGGAGAGTACAACAAGTTAAAATTTAAGAATATTTCACCTTGAGGGATCTTAGGGAAATTCTCTACTAATTCTTATGAACTTCAATTGCCACCTGGAGTTGGAATCACACCAACATTTAGTGTAGTGGATCTATATAAGTATGAGCTTGAGACACAACATCCAACAAGTGATGATCAAAATTAGGAGCTAGTACGATGGGAAAAGAAATTCCCAAAAGCTCAGCCTTTGCATCCTAAAAGGAGTTTAGACAAGACATTGATTAAGAAAACTAGGGAAAAGGAATACATTGTAAATTTCGTAAAGCGGAAAAACCTTCTGGTTTCAAATGCAACTTGGATGGCTGCCACACCTATACAAAAAAAGTTGCAAATCAGCTAAATAAATCATCGATAGGAGTGCATGAAATCTTTATTCCTTGGTAGTATAATGTAGGGGCATCTGTATTTGCATTAACCGAGAGGTCAAAATCATCTACCAGACAGGTTGGCTCTTGAGTGAGTGGGTTGTTAGGATATAATTTATTTAAAATTTCCCAGTAATACTTTAAATTAGGAAATTTGTTGTAGTGTTTGTAGTTTTTTTATTTCTACCAAAAATTGTTTTTTTTATTGTACATTCATGGATCTAGAATGAACCACTGTAATCTTTGTATTATTTGGATTTTAATAAAAATGGGTTTGAGCATGTGGTGTGCAAGAGCCTGTAATTTTATTAAAACTAGTACTCTATAATCCTTTAGCAATATCATACATATATATCTATATATATAATTTAATAGGTGCACAATCTTGCACTTTTTTTAGCTTCATCCTTTGCCTTATAATATATATATATATATATATATATATTATATATATTAATTTATATAATATATATATATAGTTGGATTGGAGGAGGGACGTGGAGAGGTGTTAAGGCACACAAAGGTAAGCCAATAGAGGAGCCAATACATTATAGAGAATGGCAAAGGACTTAAGATTTTTCATTTCATTTAGGGATCCATCACTTGATGGTGTAACAATTTACAAAGGCAAAAATTTATGGAATTTTACCGGTGATTGTTACCCTGGCGATATTATTAACATCTAAGTTGATAGTGCCATGTTGTTGTCAGTGGCTGGGTCCTACCCAGAGATTTCCACCTGACAGCTCTATGCAACCTCCCTTTCCAGTGAGAAAGCTTTAAAAGCGACCTAGAGCTTTGAGTGTGGGTCCCTCCTAAAGGACTTATCACGACAGACTTTGGAAGTGTCATTTCCATTGCTTAAGATATATAATAAGTGTCTTGGAAATTTAACTATGGGTCCCTCCTAGAGGGCTTACCCCAATGGTCTTTGCAAGTAAATTTTCATAGCATTATGTTCTTTGAACCGGCCTCACATGGCATCAAATATGTGCCAATTAAAGTGAAGCCACTATTGACTGTATAGAATGATGGTTTGGTAATAAAGTGGAAGGAGGGTTGGAATAAAATAGGAAGGAGCCACATATGCCCAATCACATCGAAAATAAGGGATGTAGAGGTCCCGCTATAGGAGAAAGAGGGTTAAAGGAAATTTACACCATACTCGTGTATGTTTGACCATCCTTTTGTCTCCTCCACTGTTAATAGATCTACCTCTATGATTCTTAAAGGGATTTCAATCCCAAAAAAAAGGGTTGAAGGGAATGCTGATTCTAGGAATTTGATTTGTATTGGGACCAACTCCCAATAAATACGAGTTTGAGTTTCATCATTTATTAACGAAATTTCATATCTAGTAATAAATTGATCTAAAACAAGCAAAAATAATTTTTTTAAAGTGACCAAAATTAAATCATCGAAGGTTTTCAAAGGTATTCACTTACATCATTTGTTTGTGTGTGCATAGCATTAAGGTCTTGCAACTACTTTTATCGTCCTCCTTCTCCCAGCTAATCATGTCCATGGACAAATTGAGTGATTAAGCAATTGAGAAATTGCTTGTACATTTTATGTTTATTTATGCATTTTCTTTTGATGTTTGAGTTGATAGTAAAATGTGTTTGTTTTTTATCTAGTTTTAATAGGGCCAACAATAAAAAATGTTGACATAAAATCTTTCTTACATTATCGCAAACATGTACACATATCCCCCTTATTGGGTAGTAGACTTCCTATAAGTGAAATGAATTATTGTTTCAGCTATGTACAATATGAACTATGTAATTATATTCTCTCATTTGTTTACTCTGTGAGAATAAAATTCACTTTATTCTCTATGAATTCTTTTCGTTGTTTACAATGTGCAATTTTTTCTCATTTTGTTCTACCTAGATCCATTCTATATAGGTTTACCTATAATTTTGCATGGAACTAAATACCATAGGAGCTACAAAGAAGAAGCATAAACAATCCTTTTATAGGTCCTATATTTTGGAGCTATCTGAAAGAAATGAATTCCCACCTTCCATAATTCTCACTCCATATACCTTTTTTGAAAGGAAGGAAAATATTATGCTTCAACTTAGAACTATAGGCTTGTATAACATATTCATGCTGGCTGATATTGAACAAAATTCTATAGTTGAGAAGTCCAAAAATTTTAGCCACATGGATAAGGCCTTCAGTCTGGTATGCTTATTAATTCCTTTAGAATTACCATTTCTTTTCCAACATATTTGTGATGAAGAAAATGTATAGGTGGAGAGGACAATTAAAGAATGCATCCTTAAAATAGATGGATAATTCCATGTTGCATGCAATGTCCTTTCCAAATTGTGGAGTGGAATGAAAAATTGTGGTTTCTACATAAAAATGAGATCTCCCCAAAGGTGTGTTACAAGAAAAACAAATTTCAAAGGATGAAATGGCATGCAACTAGAAGTCACATATTTCATCATCTTTGGATATCACACACAGGCTTGCATTTTTCTAGAGAAAGAACAAGGCTTTGGAGCATCAAAGGAAATATATCGTATTTGTTGGATATATTGATGGTTTAAATGGATATATATTATTATATATTTCAATAGAAATGCTCTTCGTTGAGAGAAATGTTTACTTAGAAGAAAATCCCCTGCATGCTTCTAAATAAGAACATGCACAGAGTTTTGTGCTTCCATACGTATAAATTCTAAGAGTTGATCCACCTCTTCATTCAAATTACATTTCATATCTAAGTTTCAAATTTGATTTAGATTATCATGAGCATGCATGCAACGCTTTAGATTTCCTACAAATTTTAGTATATAAGTGGCACCTCATGAGTGATATTTCGGGTGATCCTAATATAAGGTATAAATTTTAAAAACAAGATCATGCACTCATAACTTTCTAACTAGTTATTCCCATGTATTACCACATTGTTTTAGTATTTGAAGCTTAGAACCCTACAAAAAAAGTAGGAAACCATTTTGGGGAAGCAGTTATGGATGATGGGTATAACTCTCTAAGAAAGAATAAAACTTAGGAATTGGATTTTATAATTACAAATCATGATATTGTTGATGCAATTGGGAATATGTGATAAAGAAAGAATCAAATGGCCTCGTGGCTCAATACAAACCATGATTTTTGGCCAAAATATTTCAGCAAGGTTATGGTATCATCTACGATGAAACTTTTGCTCCACTAGACAAAATTAAATCTATTCAACTAGCCCTTTCCAATGTAGAAATACAAAGATGGAAGGTTTACCACATGAATATGAAGAACTCATTTCTTCATGATGATCTCAAAGGGAAATTTAAATGGATCCATCATAAGCATATGTAAATAATTATCTTTAGTATGCTAGCTCGAGAAATATATCTATGGCCTCAAGAAAGCACCTACAAAATGGTATGTTGAAATGGATTCTTCTTTACTCTCTCAATAATTCATTTCATTTAGATATGATCCAAATGTTTATATTATAATAACATATGAATTTGTATTAATCATAGTTCTCTTTGTAGATAATGAATTAATCATAGTTAGTTTATCCTAGAAAATTGTTAAATTAAAAGCTAACTTGCATGACATGTTTTCAAAGACAAATATTGATCTATTATACTCGACTAGAAATTAGCTAGAATAGTTTAGAGATAAAATTTTCTCAATCCAAGTATGCAAGAGATATCTTGGTTAGGTTTCACATGACTTTCTAAAACCTAGTAACTAGACCTTTCATATTATGGGTAAAATTGAGGATGGAAAGGATACACCATTGGTTGAATACACCTTGAATAGAAATATTGTGGTATCACTCACTCTTGTACATATCTCTCATATGAATTATGTGTATTTTCTAGATATATGTAATTGTAGAATGAGATGCATTGGAAATATTCCAATTACATAATGAGATATGTCGAACGAAACATCAACTATTGGAGTCCTTCTACAATATGTTTGTCTGGCAAAATTCCTCTACGTCGAGTCCCACTTAGGCCTCTGTGGCCCAACCTACACTCCTTTAACATATGACATGGTAATGTTTAAATCGTTTTAGCTAGTGGTTCATTTTAAAGTGGTTGTATTATGTCGTGGATTGGTTGGGGTCAAACCCTGTGGGCTCCCACGTGGGCTATTGGTTATCTTTTGTATTGAAATATCATTCTTATGAAACACACACACACATATATATATATATATGAACACGCACACACACACACACACACACACACACACACATATATGGTTTCCAATATAATAACCATTGTCTTTGTTTAGGTAAACCATCGAACCACTATATTTGGTCATGTTTTGGTTGGATGGGCCTACATGGTTTCCATGTGGGTGCCACGTGGCACCATATGATTGGGCCACATGATGACTTTCCATTGGCCCACATGTCTGCCTAGTCACCCAAGGTCCTACCACAAGATACTCCTAGTAGGACACAACATCATGGTACATAGAACATCTGGTCAATGACATGTGGTGCATCCTAACAATGCCATGTGGTGCCTCCTAGGTGTTCCATGTCATGCTATTAGTGCCAAATATTTTTCTGTGTACACAAAACTTTAAATACACAAAACGTTTTCATACAAACTCAGATCGAGATTTTGTTGGCACCATTGGATTCCTCTCAACGAGATCAATGACCTAATGCTATTTTTTCTATGATTTGATGTTTTCAAATTGTAATCCTTTTGTATCATCCTAGATCAATCCTCCATATTGAGGAGGTTTTTGGCATCCAAAAGCCTTATCAATCAACATTTAGGTGAGGGAATTTCCCCCTCACTTTCTCCTTTTCAATCCAACATGCATTGTCTAGATGTGTTTCTTTGAAACCCACTAAAACGTACTCTATATATCCCCATCATGATGTTCTAGTTATTTTGTCTAGGATGATTTCTTCAGGAAACTTGTCCAAGTACTCTAGATAAAAATCATTGGCGTATGTACCTAGACCACTCCCCTATGGACACATGATTATGGGAGGTTCATAAAGTTTCAATTTATCTACATTGATTATGGAGTAAATCTACATATAAGATGGGAGATCAAGAAAATAAATATTTGTCCCAAGATTGATTGGTTTCAACTTATTTCCTTATCCCTATGATATTTCCTTCCCATTATGAAGACATACTCTCTCTCTAACGTACAACTCATGATCAACTTTGTGTTTGTCATTTCAAGACTTAGATTATGCGTGACTATTTTCAAAATCTTCGCGCACTTCTTGATGTATCAATTATATCCTATGAATGAACCTACGAGCTATTTCTTTATCACTTCATTCACTGGAATCCTCTTCTTTCTAAAATAAAAATTATAATGGTGATTTTGGCATGTACCCAAACCATGTCTCAAATGGTGAAATTTGAGTAGAAGAGTGCAAATCCCTATTATATGCCAGTTGAATATTGTGTATTTGTTCATTCCACAACATACGATGCTTGTTGCAATACCCTACAAGAAAACGAACCTCTATTTAGTTGATGATCTATATCTATTTGTTAATCATTGGATAGAAATATGTACTCCTCTTTATCTTGGCATACATAATATTCCACAATATTTACCAAAACTCTCCAAGGAGTCAGGAATTTAAATCTAATACAATGGATGTAGGTAGTCCTAAATGGATCCATAGAAGCTAAAAGAAACGTTGATCAATATTCTTGTCATTAATCTACATTTTAGATGGCATTAAGACACAAATATTTCTAAACCTATCCACTACTATGTGCAAGCACTTGTGAACCTTTTTTCACAAAGGAAACCCCCTTTCAAAATATATGGAAATACTCTCCCAAGGATGAGAAAAAACAAGGAGTGGTGTGTTCAACTTAAATTTTCTATTAGTGGTATTACACATAAATTACATCACACACCCCTTTACATATATTGCTACAGTTTCTTTCATCTAAGGTCAATAACCAAACCACTATAAATGAGCTATGTTTTTCCTACCATAATTTGACTACATACAAGAGAAGTGTGATCTTCTCAAATTATATGAACCTTTTCACTTGTAGGAACACATAATTTGCCAAGATCATAGAGCTAATTTCCATGCAAATGCTCTTTCTCCAGCTATGATCCATGGGTTAGCCTCTCATAAACATATTTAAAATCTTCATTAGTAGCATATTTCTCAACATAGCTATCACGAGATAAAGAAGCATTCTTTAAAACAACAGATGTAGAAATAGGAGGTCTAGAAAGCATATATTCCACTGTGTTACTTGTAACCTTCTTCGAATTGATCACTGAATGAATGTGTTGAAGGAATCCCATCGATGAAAAATGACGAGATTGTTGAAGCTTTGTCTCTAACTGGATATACTATAACATCTAATGATCTATATTTATCATAGTTTCCTTCCCTATCAAGTAGTGATTTCATTTGTTGACACTTTGTCATATGTGGGATAGTTTCACTACAATAAAAAAGGTCATTGGTGAGGGTCATGCCTGTGACAGACCTTTAAGGTCCATCACCAATGTTACATATGGTGGCGGTCTTTAAAAAAGTGTTGTTGTAAGTGCATATAGTGATGGTACCTTAAGGTTTTCACCAAATCCATTTTCAATGACACTTTTGGTGAGGGTCATTAAAGGCCCATCACTAATTCTGCCTTTGGTGATACTTTTGGTTAGGGTCATTAAAATCTCGTCATTAATTATCTCTTTCGTGACACTTCTATTGATGATATTTTATTTACCCTCACCAATGCTATTTTTGGTTACTTTTGGTGATAGTAAAAAAATGTTCGTCATCATTCATCATTCCAATGCCTTTTTGAAGGTGGTATGTACCTGTTACTATATTTTTTCTCAAAATATAATGATTTAAGACCATTTTTGTGGAGTATTTTTCATTATGTGTCCAAGTTCATAGTGGTTATAGTTAGTCCATTTGTTAAGAAGTAATTAGTGTGTATCATTTCCATCAAGTCATAGGAATATTATTTAATATATAATCAAGATCTATCAATTCTATTAATGTGAGACACCTAGCACTCCTCAACACTCATGGCACACCTTAACATGCTTTGGAACAATACACTGACATTCCTTGGCACTTCACATGTCTTGGAACGTCTTTGTACCCAGAATATCTGGCGATGAGTAGGACACCTAAGAACATGTTGGCATGCCCTAGAATAGCATAATACTTCCTATCATGTGTTTTCATGCCTTGTAGTCCCTAGCATTCCCTGGAACACCTTGGCATAATATTGCATTGACAAACATTAGCAGTTGGCACACATAGGAACTTGGAATGTATTGGAACATATTATTAGTGTGCCTAGCATTCCCCTTTTGAAAAAAATAAAGTCCTGACCTATTAACCCTATTATGTGTTCATTTCCTTACATTTTAGCTTGGTTAATTGTTTTGTTGCCTTGAAACTCCTTGACACATATTGGCATACTCTAGCACCCTGCACACCCTAGCATGTCCTAGCACCTAGCATGCCTTGGCAGTATTTGGCACATGTTAGCACACCCTAGAACTACCTAGCACACTCTAGCAATTCTTGACATGCCCTAATATTCCCTTGCATGCCTTACCCATGCTTAGCATAACGTGTCACTCCCTCCTTGGCATGAAAACTAGCACTCATTGACACTCCCCAACACACCCTCATATTCATTCACTTTCATTCATTTTGACCTAGTGCTCCCTTGTGTTTACCTAGTACTCCCTAACACTCCTCAACAAGCATTGGCACTCTGTAGCACACCTTAGCACTCCTCGATATGTTATGCCACTTCATAGCATGCATCACACTCCCTGCCGCACATTCGCACTTGGCACGTGTTGGCACTTGGCAAGTGTTAGCATGTTTCACATGCATTGAGATGACTTGGTATATTTTGACATGGTTTAATATTAAAATTATTTGAGATCAATTATTGGAAACTAAATGACAAGAAAGAGAGGAATATTTGGCACATAGAACACATTAACACTTGGCACTTGGCATTTGGCACCTATTGGCACCTATTGTTGGTGTGCCTAGCATGCCCATCATGGAAAAGGTAAATTGATGACTTATTAACCTTATTATGTGTTCATTTCATTGTATTTTAACTTGTTCCTCAATTTTGTCACCTTGAGAGTCCTTGGCATGCATTGTCACACCCTTGTACATCTTGGAATGCCTTAGCACTTGGTATATCTTAGCTTGTTTGACATGTCTTTGTACTATCTTGCACATGTTAGCATGTCCTAGCATTCCCTAACACACCTTGGTAGTCATGATCTCACAAATAGAATTACATTTTTCCATGAATTGGGAACCTTACGTTCACTAGAACACCTTGGCACTCCCTAGTTGTCATGCCTTCTATTATCCTCCATAATGTGCTAGTCTGTTGAGGAGATGAATGGAGCTAACCACAGGCCAAGATTTTAGTTTGGTAGCTAGCCCTACCAAACCAGAGAGGGATCTTTCTATGAAATCACAGCCAAGAGATGACTAGAATGTAAAGGATTTTAGGCTAGATAGCTAGGATCAGGTGGGTTTTGGAAAATTTAGGGTTTTGTTGCTGGATAAGGGAGAAAAACTAGGTAGCTAGGGTAGAGGATCAAAGGGTTATAGAAGAAAATATATAAAGGAGAAACGTAGAATTAATTTTGTGATGTATCTTAGGGTTTGTCTATGTAGTGGGGCGCTTAGAAGAAGAAATAGGTCTTAATGAGGATGAAACATGAATTCATTAAGCAAGAAAGAGAGTAACACATAATGATTTTTCCATCAAAACAAAGATTTATGCAAAGAATTATGTTTATAAACTGTAAGGAAAAACATTGAAGTATTGATGAATAGAATGATAATACGAATATCTTTCATATAAATCTATAACAAAGAAAAACAACATCACAAACTTACGGCACATGAATTCCTAGATAATAGTTGCAAACTGTGTCCTTTGATTTCTAGAGAATGTCTAAGTACAATCAACAATAGTTCTCTCCTCTGAAATCCAACCCATTCTATCACTGAGAAACTGATACATAAACACCAAAAAAGCATCTACCCACTCTCAAGGGTCGAATCCATGACTCTGGGAACTGTTCCATGAGGTGTTCTAACCAAACTGTCATGTCAAGAGAAGTTAAAAACAACTTCTACAATTAACTTTGACTCCAAGCTCTCTAATAAATGAGGTCAAATAAACATCAAAATAGATTAAAAACACTAACCACCCATTATTTAGATTTAATTTTACCCCTCACATTCATCTACTTCACTGATTTTACTTTTACAAAAGTCAAATTAGGAATTACAAAAAATTACACAGCGAACATTTTACAAAAATATCATAAATTTCCAGGTGCTTAGCGAGCTATTGGGGGGCATTTTTGAGTCCCTTTCTGAAGTCCAAATCCAGATCTGAATCCTGTTCTAGAAATATAGCAGTGTATGTCTTTAGAGCATTTGTACACTCAAAAAGACCCAGTTTTAGATGATATATCGCCATTCTCCCATGGTGTATTTAGCTACACATCGAAGTGGAAAAAGAGGGATAGAAATGTGATTTTTGGTCACTTTTTTGAAAATTCTTCAAAAAATGAGCCCCAAACTAGTAAAGTGGGAAGATTTGTTTTGAGAGAGGGTCATAAGGTTTCCAAAAATGTTGATTTTCCATCATTTGGAGCCCTAAGAAAGAAGCACAATGTGAGCTCACTACGTTCGCAAACAAAAAATTGTTAAAAAATTGCAAGTCTGCACCAAGACACAACATTTTCCCCAAATCCTCCCTAAATTTGTCTAGACACAAATGTTGTGTCTCCTCTTCTCTGATTAGGGTTTTCTTGAGTTTTTCCTTCAACTGCTTAATTTTGACCTAGGCAACCCGATTCCTTTTGTAATAATGGATGGCCATTTTATTTCACAACTTATTATCCTTGTTGGGCTTTCCAAGGAGCTTCTTATGGTGGCAATTGATTTTTTCAAGCCAAAAGGCTTTGTCCTCACCTATTTACATGGAAATCCTATCTTCAAAGGTAAATTCTTTCATTGGTGGATTTTGTTCTCTTTCCCTCTGAAGTGCCTTCCTAAGACCCATTGTCCTTCGTCTCTTCCTTGCCACATGTCCTTCACACTTCTCAGTTTCCTCATGGTCCACCATGTCCTTGCCTTTCATCTCTTGTATCTTGTATTTGAATTTCTCTTTTTCCATGACTAGTTGTTTTGCCTTAAGTTGATTGTTTTCTTGCTAGAGGAATGAAATGATGAATTTGGATTTTTCTAAATTTTCCTTGATATCCATGATCTTTGAATCCTTCTATTTGATGATTTTTTGTAGGGTTTTATGCTCATCATGTTCCTGTAAGTCAACAAGGTTAGAGTCATGTTCAATGGGCTGCTTATCATGCAAAGAAGCCTCATGATGTGATGGTGATCCTTATTCTGCTGCTGTAGTAGGCTTGGCCCATTCCTCAATTTCAGGAGAAAACACAAGCCTTCTGCCTATTTGATATGTCTTGGTCACCTTTGGCCTACGTGCCTTTGAAACCTCATTATTTTTTCTTGATGACCCCACCTCCATGGGATGTACTGACATGGTTTGGTGTTGCCTTGGTGAAGTGGTTATATGTGGTTTTACGACTGCCTCAATGATGGTGTCCCATGTCATGTTGTTCTATGTCAACTAATGGAGTACTATAACCTTTATTAGGCTATGGTGAAAGAGGTTGGGATAATGGACTATTCCTTTCAATTTCACCCTTTCAGACATTTTGGTTAGGCACCTATACAAGTAGCTAGAAAAATTTAGAGACTTCACAGTTGTATAGTGCATGAGTAGTCTTATGTGGTATTGATATAGCCTAGAAAATATACACTTACATGTGAATAAATTCATGTAGCCTCCATCAATGGTCTATATATCGCCAACAAGTATCTGAATGGGAAAACATGTGAGTGAGCTCCCTTGTATTGTGATTTCAAGTAGGGTTTGTACTCTTCTAGGTCTAGGTTCATGCCTTTGAACCAGTCTTCACCATGGTTTGGTATGCTTGTAGCTTGAGAGATGGAATATATTGAAAGCATGACATCAGTCCCTGCAATGGTGATCTTGTCTTCCTTAAATGTGAGGGAAAATATACCTGTGAGATGCTCATGGTAACCTATAACTTCCTTCACTCTTTCACAAAACCCTAAACAATTGACATCTTTAAAGAATTTCATGAAAAATGGGGAGGAGGTGATTTCATTGAAATTATGAGGCTCAAACCTCAATATCTTCCCCGCCCCCCCCTTGTCGTACTTCCTATTCTCTGATGGTGACGATTTGGGCTCCATACTTCAAATCCTAGGTGAAAGGCAAGAAAAAACAATGAAATTTGCTGCTATAAGGGAATGAGGTGGTATGATGGACATAGGAGTTGCTTGAATTTGTAGGGAAATTTAGGAGGGTAGGGGATGATGTCAATGAGTAGGGGAAAAAGGAATTTTAGAAATGAGTGAGGGGAGGGGGTGGAAAAGGCCAAAAAACAGGCCTATAGTAGAAAGAGATAGGGCAGATTAAGGTTTAGAGGCAAATTATAGAAAATGAGGGGATAAGGCTTTGTGATGGATGGAAATGGTGTATTCATTGCAAACAAAGTTGTAGGGACAAGTAATCTAGGGTTTACGGTAGCAACTCACTATTTGAGGATCAAAACCATGCAAATCATGTAAACCTAGAAGAAGAAGTATTTGATCATTTTCTTGATATATGAGGCAAAGAAGGAAATGAAAATGATTAAAATTACTGTTATAGAGCCTGGAGGATGAAATGACTAAAAAGGAGATTTGAAAAATGAATTTTGGTGGTCAAACAACAATTTTGGACAACTCTACACCGTGCAAAGCGAAGGCTTCTTGTGCACAGCATGTTGTCCATGTGTGCGGTGAAGACTCTCTATGCACAGTAAGAGTCAATTTTTGCCAGTGAGGGCTGTGGAATCACAATTTTTTTTAAAGGAGATGGGCGAGCTCAATGCTAGGATGGTAGACAAGTGCAAATGAGTGTGAATGAGCTCCTCCATGTGCTTTTAAATTTTTCTTTTGGTGTCTAAGTGATTAATGAGGTGGGATGGGCCACCTCACCAATTCACTTTCTTTTCGAGGTTTGCAGTCTTAGGACCTCTTATTATAACTTTAGAACCTTAGGAACATTATTACATCTAAAAAAATAATCTACATTTGAAATCAAGTGTTATTGAATAGATTTACCTATTGCTACTCCCATTTGCTAGATTTATACATGAAATGACTGATTTTGTGACCTTAACCCTAATGACCTAATGGTGACATTGACCTAAATGGAGACCATGATGATGTGACTAAAGTGATATTAATGATTTTTTCACGATGGTAGACTCAACTAAGTGATGAAAGTGGTTGGCATATCAAATTCTTGAGAGAGTGGAAACAACCCTAGACACACTAGCCAATGACCAAATTTTTATTTGAAGACTCATTGAAATGACAAAAAATTGACTTGACATCCTAACAAAAGCTTTTAAGAGCATATTTGATCAATGGTGACAGGATGAACTGACTAATACTAACACCCTCACAGATAACCTTACTTTTTTTGTGACTTGGGAACCTAACCATTTCATTAACAAAACAATATTGTGCCCAACCCAAAGTCTTTGTTTCTCTAAAATTGCTTTGTCCACGCCTTATCAAAACCATAGGCTTGCCTCCTGCAAGTCCTATTCTAAACTTCTTCTAAAACACTTCATCCTTGGGACACCTGGAATTCACTGGCACTCGACACACACTCTTATTTGTTCATTTCCAAGCATTTTGACCTAGTTCTCCCTTGTGTTCCCCTTAGTCTCCCTAACGCTCCTCACCATACATTGACACTATTTTACATGTGTTAACACACCTTTTCATTCATTGGCATGCCTTGGCACTCCTTAACTATGATGTCCTCACAACTACCCCTACTTTTTTTTAGACTTGGCTAGAACCCAACTAAGTCCTTCCCTAACTACAACAACTTAACCAAGTTATAGTTACTACAACTAAACTATGCCTTGTTCACATAAGAACTACCTATAACATAGCTTAGGCTAATCATGTCCAATCTCAACTCATCCCATTTAACAATATACCAGTTCAAGGCACATCTCCAACCATGGCCATAAAACAACTAAGAAACACAGTTACATCTTGGCATGCCATAACACATGGAACGTGTAACAATCCCTTAGCCCTATGTGGTGTGTGTTAGCATCCCCTACATTTTTTGTCATGATTTTCATTCCCTATCACACCCTGGCACTCTCTGACATGCCCTCACACTCTAGCATGCCTTGGCACTGCCTAGCATATAACCTTGTCACTCCCTCCTCAGCACACTTGGACCTCATTGACACTACCTATCACACACCGTTATCTCTTCATTTCCATAAATTTTGAACTAGTTCTCACTTGTGTTTCTATCAGACTCCCTGACATTTGCTAGCACACATTGACACACCCTGGCACATGGCACATCTTGGTATGTTGCCTTGGCACTCTAGCATTCCTTGGCACTACCTAACATATCTTGTCACTTCCTCCTTACCACACCTAGAACTCACTAACACTCCCTGTCACACAGTCTTATTCATTCATTTCCATGTATTTGAAACTCGTTGTGATCCCTTTTGTTTCCTTGTCACTCCATAACACTCATCAGCATGCATTGGCACACCCTAGCACTTGGAACATCTTGGCATGTTGCGCTGGCATCTAGCATGCCTTAGCATTGCCTACCATACCTTTTCACTCTCTCAACACACCTGTATCTCACTGATACTTCCTGTCACAAAATTGTATTTGTTCATTTGCATGCATTAGTTTGACCTAGTGCTCCCTTGTGTTTCCATGGCACTCCCTAACATGTCCTAGCACATGTTGACACACCCTGGAACCTAGCACATATTGGCTACATGTCATCCTAGAAACCTAGCATGACTTAGCCAAATCTAGCATACCATGTCACTCTCTCCTTAGCACACTTGGAACTCACTGACACTCACTATCACACACTCTTATTGATTCATTTCCATTCATTTTGATTTAGTGCTTCCTTATGTTTCTTTGGCACTCCCTAACACTCGTTAGCATGCATTGGCACACCTTGGCTCTTGGCATGTCTTGGTATGATTCCCTAGCACTCTAGCATCCCTTAGAAGTAATGCATAACATACCTTGTCACTCCATCCTTAGCATGCCTGGAACTTGTTGACTGTAATGTTCCAAACTAGTAAAAATAGTGATATGCAAAGCATAAAATAAAAATAACACCACAAAATTAAATCAAACCATCAGACCACAAAATTGTCTGGCATGTGTTGCTACACATTTTCATTCCCTAGCACGCCCTAACACTCCTTAGCTATCATTCCCTTACAACTTCCCTTACATTTTTTGCAACATGGGAACCCAACAAAATCCAGCCTCAACTATAACAACAACTTAACTATAACAACAACTTGACCAAGTTACAATTACTACAATTAGACTATGCCTTGTTCACCTAAGAAATTCCTATAACTCAACTTAGCCTACTCATGTATAATTTCAACTTATCCAACTTAACAAGCTATGAAGACAAGGCTCACATCCACCCGTGGTTGTAAAATTAAACAACTAAGCAACAAATTTTACATCTTGACATGCCATAACATCTGGCATGCCTAATAATCCCTTGGCACTATGTAGAACATGTTAGCATCCCCTGCATTCCTTCACATGCTTTGGCACTCCCTAGAACTCCATGACACTTAGCACACCTCATACTCGCTAGCTAACACTCTCTGACACACTCTTATTCATCCATTTCCATGCATTTGAAACTACTACTCCCTTGTGTTTCTCTAGAACTTGCCCGTAACACTCCCTACCATGTGTTGGTGGCACACCCTCATGCCTAGAACTTCTTGGCATGACTTAGCACTTGGCATGTCTTGGCATGTCTAAAATTCCTTGGAACTGTCTAGCATGTGTTAGTACCTCCTGGCATTCCCTGGAACACATTGTCACTCCCTAGCTATCATGCCCTCATAGATAGCCTTACTTTTTTGCGACCTGGAAACCCAACCAAGTCATTGACAAAAAAATGTTGTGTCCAATGCGAATTCTCCATTTGTATGAAACTAATTTGTACACTCATTGTCACAACCATAGGCTTGCCTCCTTGAAGTACTATTCTGAACTTATACCAACACACTTCATCCATGGGACACCTGGAATTTGTTAACACTCCTTAGCACACTGCACTCTTATTTGATCATTTCCAAGCATTTTGACCTAGTTCTCCCTTGTGATACCTTGCCACTGGCTAGTATACCTTTTCACTCCCTCCTTAGTACATATGTAACTCACTGATAATTAATTTCCATGCATTTGAAATGAGCGTTCCTCTGTGTTTCCTTGGCAGTTGGCGCTCACACTCCCTAGCACACATCGATAAAATATTTGCAAAATTTGCCATATCCTACTATCTAGGGTTTGGTTTTTGACTAACTAAAAATGTGATAACTAAAGATCTAATCATGGGGTATGATAGAAAAATCCTCAAAATTCATTATCAAAATATATTTTAGGTCAACTATGTGATGTTGGAGGTCAACCAAGTTGAATTTCAAAAATTTCTAGAAGCCTATCAACAATTCTAGCCTAGAGAAATTATGAAAAATGGGTCTAAAAGTGCCACATATAACTCCAAGAAATAACTTTTTTGTAAAAAATGAGAGAGGATTTTGTTCTTGTGTATGTTATGAACAACAAACTCCTACCATTTTAAAAAGTACTTTCCCATTTGTTCAGAATACAAGCTTGAAGTTGGTCACATAAAAATGCAACAAATCCTTACAGAAGCGCAACAAATAGTTGACTTGAAATTTTGATGACTTGAATGAGGTTTTGAGTGTTTTTGAAGAGCTGTGAAAAAACTTGGATATGTCCAATACACCTTGGAGCCTTTAGACCATGCAAAAAAATCATTTTAGCCTCTTCAAGCTTGATTCGAAAATTGACCATCCAGAAGCAGAGCGAAAAGAGAAGCAAGGAAGACAAACTCGTACCTTTTTAACCATAACATCTGTGCAAAAAATGAAGGAGGTTATTGTGGTTGGTTCCATGCTCAACTAAAACTTTATTTTCTTTTCCAAAATTTATCTCCATTTGGTCATCAATAGCTTTTGAAAATTATGATAAAAATAGAGTCTGCAAAAGCCCAGAAACTCTCCTGTAGCAATTGTATTTTAGAACAGTACCACGTACATATAACTATGAGGGAACCAAGAAAGATCACTTCTTAGGATTCTATTCTTTTTTATTTTATGATATCTTCAGATCTTGCAAAACTCCAGGAGGACTACTTCTTGAGAGATGACTTCAACATAATCCCTATTCTGCTACTTGATGCTGGGTATAGAAGATTTCAAGGAGTAATTATTCTTAAACAGAGAGAGCATGGTCTTTGTAAAAATCAAATGCTACCACTTCTTGTGACCAAACATTTACTGAGGTCTATTTCTAGGATCGCAATGAACCTACTGTAAATCAACATCTCCACAAGCTGACTCGCTTGATATAAGCAGTTTGAATTGTGAATATATATGTGTGTTGATCAGGTCACTGTAGGAAGTGCAAAATTCATGCTATCAACACATATTCTTATCACATGACTAGTCTCCATATATCTTACTACCCTCATCTAGGAAAGTCACTAACATTAGAATTTATGAGGTTAAAATAGATTATTGCCCATAATTTAAGTCATTGTTATGAGTTTTATTGAGTGTTACTGTGCATATGACATATACATCACTAATACCTTATTGACTATGTCATGGCTAATATAAGACGACTAAGAATTGCCATTAAAAAAGTCTAGAGTGCAGGTCTGGAGGATACATACAAAACTCAGATAAGCCATACCTTAGAAAAATACGAGCCTTAAAGAATCACATATGGGTTTGAACAAAATTCTTGAGAAGGTGCATATGGAGGCGATATGTAGTAATAGTGAGTTACTAGCACAGAATTATAGATCTATTTTCAATATCCATAGACCATAGAAGAACGAATATGGTGAATATATCATGAACATAGTTATAATGAGGCATTGCTAATATAGTGATGCCAAATATAGAGATGCTTGTAGCTTGATTTTGAGGAAATAAAATACTGCCTGAAATGAACACATGGTCGAAATGAAGTGTGGGATGAGGAAGTTGAAGAAGTTATCCTTGAGGGATGATCCAGGTGGCTCCAGATACACACATAGGACAAAGAGAGCTCATGAAAGCTCAAAAATCAAAGTAATCAAAATGATTTCAAACTAGGACCAGAGCGAAGATCTCATCGTCCTGATCATAGTGGTGTGAATAGTTTGTCTAACTGAGTCGGTATACCCGTCATACCCATATAACAAAATATATATATAATAATGGGGTAGGCAGCCATGACCCTACCACCCCCAGAATTGCCTAACCAAAGAAATGTGGGGTGGGAGGCAATGACCCCGCCACCCTGGGAACCATAGAATGGGCCTCACTTAATATAGTGGGAGGCACAAGCTGTCAACCCTGCCGCCCCTCCACCTATCCACTACCACAAATGGCTTTCGGGAAAAAGGGGGTTGCCTACCAAAATAGTGGAGCTGTAGCCCCACTAATAAAACAAGTTAAATATGTTATGTTAATTTCAAGAGGGGCGAGATTTGATCCCCCGACGCCTCCTCAACAAATTTCCTATTTTAATCATTGCACCAACTACCTTGTTGCATAATCTACCCACCCAAAATATATTTAAAATTTCATTTGCATAGTATAGGGAGGCAGTTGTAGGAGGCCAGGACCAGACATGAAAATCGATGCAGGCGAAACCCTAACTGCTGTACAAATAGGTTGTGAAACCATGATCCTTGAAATTTTCCCGAGGAGGTAATTTTTCTCCATGTCGGAATATAGTCAAGTTTACAGTCATTTTTCATGGTTTTCCATAGGGATCACAATGGTGAGGTCAGATTCAACTTTTGAGTTGCAGATTTCCAGTCCACCCATCAAGGAGAATCTTTGAAGAATCTAGGGGGAATCTAAAAGATTCCTTTAGCCCCAGATTCTCAATTTCTCGAAATTCAAAAATTTGACAGTCGGTTTTGCACTATTCAATGCCACAAATCTAATGGTGCATTCAGATTTTTCATTTGTTCATATTATTTTCCAGCCACTTTTCTAAGTGGAATGCAGGTGTCGGCACTTATATCCGAGCAACCATTTCCATGCGATTGATGCCATGAGATTGATCACACAAATAGCTTCAGTTGTTTTACATCCACTTCTTCAGATGGCCCCTAGTTGTGAGGTATATCGGCGTGTTCATGTATTTATTTTGCTATGCATTGTGCTACGTAGATCCCTATTTCATGTTGATGAGGGATCTTGTTTGTTACTTGTTTTCATGATTCCTTCTTGATGTGACCTGGAATCATCTATGTGATGTACTTATTGTCATGAATCATCATGTTATGTTTTGAGATCACTTTGTTGTATGTTGATGGGATACTCATGTTGTCATCACATATGTTTGCATTGAGATCCCATTTATGCCATGTTGGCAAGATGCTCATCGGGCATGAGTTTGTGTCATACTGATAAGAGTCTTTTGAATGATACTTCTTGTAGTGGAACATTTCTTGGAGCCGCTCCTGCATGAGGGAATTTTCCTTGTATGATAGCAACATCACCTCTATGTACATCATCACGGTTGGCAAAACTTAATACAGTGGCCTATACCATCTTCACACTAGGGCTTGAAGACATAGTCCCTCTTGGAAAAGCTTTGTTATCAATGGCTTATGTTTTCATTTGTTGATGATTGACATGTTCCTCTTCTTTACATCTTGTAGATGTTTTCACTTATGTTCTTTTAAAAATGAAATTTAACATGTCACAAAAGTAAAAGGTCTTGGAATTGTCTTTCGTCACACCTGGACCTAGATCAAGTGGTATCAAAGTTGTCTTTGCATTGATGTGAATTGCAAGTGTGAACAATGGAACATGCAGCGACAGACATAGAAAATTTTAGGGGCGAATGTTCGCCCTTTGGCGAAATAAAGGGGTTTTAAATTTTTAGTGGACGAATGTTTTGTATCATAGTAGATTTTTACAAATCAACTCAAATTGCCCACCTTATTTTAAGGGGGAGGGTAAAAAAGGTAAATTTAGCCCTTGAAATTAGGAGTTACAACCTTCCATTCGCCCATTTTCAAGAATAGGTTTTATT
>APFE030080874.1:108792-145032 GCA_000404065.3 Pinus taeda | reverse complement strand
TGGTGGGTAACCATGGCCCTTCCACCCTTGGAACAACCTAGCGAAAGCAATGTGGGGTGTGCGGCCATGAACCCACCACCCTGGGAACCACACAATGAGACTCACTTAATATAGTGGGGGCCACGGGCTGTCAACCCCATCATCCCTTCACCTATCCACTACCAGAAATGGCCTGCAAGGAAAAGGGGGTGCGGGCCACCAGAATAGTGGAACCTCTACCCCAACAATAAAATGAGTGAAATATGCTGTGTTGATTTTGGGAGGGGTGGGATTTGATCCCCTGACTCCTCCTCAACAATTTTCCTACTTTAACCATTGCACCAATTGCCTCGTTGCATAATCCGCCCACCTAGAATATATTTAAACTTTCATTTGCACAGTGTGGGGAGGCACATGGAGGAGGCTAGGAGCTTGCACACAAATTGATCCAGGTGGAACCATGACTACTGTAGAAACAGGGAGTGGAACCATGATCCTTGAAATTTTCCCGACAAGGTAAGTTTTCTCCATGTCGAAATATAATCAAGTTTACAGTCGTTTTTCATGGTTTTCCACATGGATCATGATGGCGAGGTCAAATTTGCCTTTTGAGTTGCAGATTTCCAGTCCACCCATTGAGCATAATCTTTGAGGAATCTCAGCGGAATCTAAAAGATTCCTTGAGCCCCAAATTCTCAATTTCTCATAATTAAAAAATTTGATAGTTGATTTTACACTATTCAATGCCACAAATCTGATGGGGTGTTCATATTTTCCATTCGCCAATTTTATTTTCCAGCCACTTTTCTAAGTGGAATGTAGGTGTCAGCATTTATGTGCGAGCAACAATTTCCATGTGATTGATGTCGTGAGATCAATGGCACAAACAACTTCAGAAGTTTGATATCCACTTCTTCAGATGGCCCCTGGTTGTGGGGTATATGCAGGGTGCTCATGTACTTCTTTTGCTATGCATTGTGCTGAACAGATCCCTGATTGAGGTTGATGAGAGATCTTGTTTATTACTTGTTTTCATGATTCCTACTTGATGTGACATGAAATCGTCTATGTGATGTACTTGCTATCATGATTTGTCATGTTATGTTTTGAGATCCCTTTGTTGTATGTTGATGGGATAATCATGTTTTCGTCATGTATGTTTGCATTGAGATCCCTTTTATGTCATTTTGGCAGGCTGCTCATCATGCATGAGTTTGTGTCATGTTGATAGGAGTCTTTTGACTGAGAGTTCCAGTAGTGGAACATATCTTGGAGCCACTCCTGTGTGAGGGAATTTTCCTTGTATGATAGTGACATCAGCTCTATGTACATCATCACTATTGACAACACTTAATGCAATGACCTACACCATCTTGAGACTAGGGCCTAGAGACGTAGTCCCTTCTGGACGAACTCCATTATCAATGGCTTATGTTTTCATGTGTTGATCATTGACATGTTCCTCTTCTTTACAACATGTAGACATATTCACTTATATTCTTTTAAAAATGCAATCTAACACATCACGAAAGTAAAAGGTCTTGGAAGGGTCCTTCGTCACACCCTGACCTAGATCAATGGAAAACCATTATCTGCAAGCCCTTATTTCTAGGATAGTGCTAAGAAGAAGGCTGTAAATACTCGTCACCAGTCTTAAAGAAATAAACTCCATACAATTTATCAAAGTATGATCTCAAGTAGCAATAAACATAAAAGGAAAGAGTAAATCTAATATTTAATACCATTCAACAACACTTTTAACTTCCTCACACATTTTCTTCTCTTCCTCAATCTTTAGTTTTTCCTTCTATCTAGCTTTCTGATTCATCTCTAACCAAGTTTTTTAATCTTTAGAGGTTTGCACCAAAAGCATAGCATTAAATATTGATTAACTAGGCCCAATATTGAATCACTTTCTGAAAAAATGATTAGAATTCAACTAAGGAATCTCTATACACAATAAAAAAGAGAATGAAAAACTTGAGATGACTGGAATGGTTTATAGTTTGTTAGGGTTTCCTAAAGCAAAAATCTCAAAGAAAAAAAATGTTTTCATCTACTTCAAAATCCACATTTTAAGTTACAATAATAGCTCATAATGAATTTGATTTAAGTTTCAATGTAAAAGTAACCCAACAAGGGTGCATCTATTGATTACCAACAAAAAAAATTTGTTGAATGGAAAAGATGGGACCCATAATGAAATACCCTAGTAAAACACTCGATGATAGTCTTGAGAGGAAAATGTAAGTGCGAGGCTTGAAACAAATTATCAATTTATTTTCTCAAAATCGTATATCCAACATGTAAAAATATCAAGAAAATAAACAAAATTAGGAAGATATGAGATAATTTTGGTAGTACATCTCCTTAACACTATCAAAACTTTTACCAAATAACAAATATTTCATCAATAGAAAGATTTAAATTTACAAGGCTCTATCCACCGTAAATGGCCCTTCCATTGCTTTGGCAACCAAAACATATGTCATGAATTTTCTCAATATGTGAAATATGCCCATCAAGTAAAATACTTGTACCACAAAATCTAATGAATGTTATAAGAAAAGCCTTGAAGTAATCAATTTATTAGCATAAGAAAATGATTTTCTACAACTGCTTTTAATTTATGGAAACCTTTTTGTACAACATTCTTTCCTTGGCACATTGTTTTATGTGATATTTTGGCAAAAGCAGTTTGAGAAGTGGTTCCTCCCCCTCTTGATATGGTCAATCAAAAGAATAAAAGTGTGTCCTCTCTCTTTGTTCTAGTATATTTTTCTTTCACAATAAACAAAACTCCCTTCATTCCTACCCATCAACTTAAGCTTCCATGGTCGATCCCTTCCTTTCATTTGACTTATTTATTTTTCAAGGGAAACTATCATCTTTATTAACCGAAGGACAAGTATGAGGGTTAATACAACAGTATTCATAGGCACCTTGCCATTACAATAATATTTCTCATCATCATGTCACTCGCAAGGAATTGAACCTATCCAAGGGAAATGAAAATGGTTTTGTCCAATCAACTAAGATAATCCTAATTGAATCATTTGAATTATTTATGCTATGGTATTATGAGTGATAGTTAAGGAGCCTCAATGCACTTATTCACTTTGAAGTGGAAAGAAATAGAAATGGAGAGGCCTCTTGAATTTATTTTTAATGGAACATGATATGAGACTCATTTAGAAGATAAGGTGCTTAATATGCAATTGGAGAGGCATTTTCCATGGAATGACTAACCTCATGAACATATGTGAAATAAACCCCTAACAAAATAAATCCCTCTTCCTTAACAAAAATAAGAAGTATAAATGAAATCCTTAAAGAAAATATAGATTTTTAAAACTAAGAAAGAACTCTAATGTATGTTGAATCTAATGGACTTGATTTATAATCTCAATGAATCATTGATAATTATTTCTTCTATGAATATTAGGTTGCCATCCGACTCACTAATTATTGTTAATAAGGTAGTGGGTGATGAGAGAGAGAGAACTCACGGGATTGAAAAACCATAGAGAATTAGTCATTCCCTTGAAAAGGTTATCTTTTTCCTATCAATAACATGATTTGTACCTAGCAAAACTGTGAAGACAAATATTTACTAAGCAATTTCCATTCATGAATTTATTCCTCAAATTGGCCTACAAAAAAGAAGCATGTCATAAATGAAAATCGATAAACTATGCAAAAGATAAGGTATCATTTCCTTACTTTATAGTCCCCAATGAGGGGTGGAGTGTCAACCCAAAATGTCGGGCATGGTAAGCATCTACTCAATTTATTTCTGAAATATTTTGACAAGACTGAATCTCATTTATCTAGGCTCTGAGTAATGTAAAACTTATGGATACCGATGATAAAAAGGTACAAGCCAATGCAAATGAAAATGGAAGGGTTATCTCGTACCTTGTAATAAAATTAATTACAAAAATATGCACAAGTTCTGAACAAAGGAAGACCCCATTAATGATAATCTGAGTGCACTTCGAAAAACAGTCTAACATTCACGTGAAAGCACCATAACATCAATGTCCAGTTACAGTAAACCAAGTGGTTGATGCAGGTTGTTAACTCCCATGACAACTATGTTTGACTCCCTGAAATAACATGTTAAGCCTATTGTGATGAGGATAGACTAAATATGTGGCCTCAGGGAGTTTACTCTATTCATGGTCAATATAGGATTTCTTGGTTCTTGATAAGTCATATATTCCTAGTATATTCAACTTGTAGGTAGTTGGATATGCTCTTGGAGTGTTATAGTCGCAACCGAAAAATTTGATCCTAGGCCTTGATTAGATCACTCTAACTCCAACAAGTTACCTATTCACCATGATTAATAAAAAAAAAAAAAAAACTACTAATTTGTATATTCTGTTATATATATTCTATATATATCTATATTATATATATATATATATATATATATATATTATATATATTTAATATATATATATTATATATATATATATATATATTATTATATATATATATTGATTTTAGTAGTTTTTTTTTTTTTTAATCATGGTGAAAGGTAACTTGTTGGAGTAGAGTATCTAATCAGGCCTAGGATCAATTTTTCGTTGCGACTATGACACTCCAAGAGCTATATATAATATTATATATATATAATTATTATATACTAATTGATTAGATGATATATATCTTATTCCATAAAGTTTTCCCCAAATTTAACCATCTGGATTTGACCCTCCTTTCCAAGAAAATTATTGACATAATTTATTTTAAATCAAATGTACATACACCAAGCTCAACGTTATAATGTGGAAATTTGATTGTCATATGCATAATGTGGGAATTCTTCAGAGTGTATTTGAAAAAGAGCTATTTGTAGGCCAAATCCAAGGCCAATAATTCTTGAAGAGAGTTTATGGTGGGTTGTAAGCATCATAACCTATTATGAATAGTGCAGAGATGGGAGTAATCGAGGAGTGAAGCCTGTGAAGAGTGATACCAAACACCACATATTTTTCTATAAATTACCCCGGCTAGTCTGCTTACATTTGTTGAGATATTAAAACCATCGTAGGTACTGAAGGAATTTCCAAGGTTAGAACACCTCTTTCTTTTTTCATTTTCTTAAAAACCCTATGACATTTACATGGCATTTGAGTTCGAAATTTTATATTCAAATAGAATTTTGATTTAGTGGAAAATAGGTCTCCAATAGAAAATTCCCTGAAAGAAAACATTGAGATAGATGTTAAATGTAATTTCAATCAGAGTAATTTTATCATTGCTTGTTTTCAAATTATGAGATCTAAATCCAAGTATATTAAACGAATTGACAACGAACCCTGTTTCATCGATACTTCGAGTTCGACATTCATGTGGGATAAATTGTATCTTTTCTTGCATCCGAAATGAGGGAAAAGCATATTCACTTAAATAACAAAATTAATTGACCTTATTTTATTGGGTTTATATGCTCAGGGCTAACCCATACAACTTCATCAAACAAATAAAACGTGGTGAGACTGACAAGCAAGCAGTCTTTGAGGTACATAGTTGCTCGACCAAAGGGATAGGGGTTCATTATTTTGCCCTTCTAAGTACTTCAAATCAATGGAGCACTAATTTTTGAATTTGTTATGACAACATCGATAGTGACATAATTATAACACTTTGGCTACATTTAGATGATACAGATCAAATGTTTGCCATACATTATCTTTGGGATAGTAAATCTCAATATATATATACATTATTACATTATTACACCTAACAGACCTTCATGAAAGAATAATTGAAACCCCATATTGAAAACCAATTCATTTCTTGCTTGCGGGTAAGTTTATGAAAGGCTAACCCAGCCAGTAAAATCCTGGCCTTTTATTTTGAACTTATTCACCACAACTTTTTTACCTATTCCTATATCTATCTCCAATGATTATTATGGGTTCGAGAGCTCCCCGTGAAGTACATCCAACTAGCGATAGAAGCAAAGCAGTAGACAGTGAGATTGCTTTTGATGGTGGAGTAAGGAAGATCATTTGACAATGATTGTTTGGAAGTGTAAGTCCAATGGATGGATAACATTGATGTTTCATTTGCTCATTTTCATAAGCTACATTCTCAGGTGTTTTGAAGATGTTGTTTGGGCTACAAGGTAGCCATCACTTGATATATTTGAGATGAAAATATTGAAAAGATACCATGTTATCCTTATTGCTTATGCAAGAATGGTCTACTATTAATATGTACTCGCTACTCGTGCTGATTCTGCCAGGAAAAAGAAAAGGCAAAACACATTAATCCATGTTTTGGTAAGGTCTCAAGACTTTTGATTGGTTGAGTGAGAAGACAAGTGTGGTGTGGTCATTCAGTTATTTCCATATGCAATATCTATTCCACATATACTTCTTATTATTCATTACATATCAATACAATTTCTGATCTCACATTGAATACGTTATAAGTCGAGTATTAAGGACTGGATTTCCTAGTTCATAGTTTGACATGTCTCACATAAAGGAAGTCTTATTGACATAGATAAAGATGATTTGATGATGCTTCTACCACCACTTTTTTCCTTGAAATACATTCTTGAGCAATTAGTATATGTTTGAAAATCTCACTGTTCATGTTGAACATTTTAAATGTAAATCAAGTTGAAGGATGGCCATTTTCTTATTTCATTTAAAAGTTTTTTCTTTTATCTCCATAACAGTCTATTTGTATATAAATCTAGGTATCTCTATGAAAATAACTATCATTCTATATCGATCGATGGTTGGATAATTTTCCTTCAGATGTTTTATCAACTGTGATTTGTGTCTTGTGGTAAACTACTTTTTAGTGGATTAAAAAGTAAAATCTAACAATAATTTCTATACAGGCAATGTCACAGGTGATAATGGAACTAAATAATGGGCATAAGAAAAATTCCAAGTGTCCTTAGTTTTCAACTCACTTACTCTCAGACTTCAGGAACTCAATGAATTAATAGCATACATGCTTTTCATATGCTCTTACAGTAAAAAACTATGTGGGAGAAGTGATATGTTAGTGGGATAATATGGAGTTATCGGGTTAGGATTAGCATTTTCCTACTTTTGTCTATATTTTTTTTATACCTTTAGAAGACTTCCTACATTTATTGATAAATGTGCCTCATTTTTTTTAGAAATCCCACACTTCTTAGGAAATGCAAGGAATTTTTGGCAAAACATGTCACGAGTCAAAAATCAACAAAGACAACCAGGAATGACATTTCTAATGGGTTTCACCTTGAAATGCACTGCTGAACTTTTGCTAGGCCAAACCTCCTTCTTCCATAGCTAGAACAAATACAACTCTGAGCTACATCATCATTTACATAATTTCTTTTCATCATTTTCTAAGCTATCCACTTCAAATCTAAACTTAGATATTACAACGAATCATATTTATGAGGGTATTTCCATTTGAGTTATACATTTTTTAATATGGATTCAAAATACCTTGAAAAATCCAAGCAAATGGCTTCGTATACTGTCAACAACCTTTTGATCTCAAATGCCATTCCTTGAAAACCATTTTCTTGCAAACAATGGCTTCAAGACTCCCTTTTTACTAAAAGGATATAAAGGAAAGATAAAAGCAAATAGTAAATTTTTCTATAAAAAACTAATATCACCTTATCGCTTCCAACAGAAATAAAGTCAGGAAAATCACTTGAAAAAATCAAATTTTGGGTTCATATTGGTGTTTTATTCACAACCTCAGCGATTTTTTTCATTATTTTTAACATCACAATTTATTGTGATGTTGGTGATTTTTTGGCAAATTTTTTATCAATGATTTGAATTTCTAGTTCATCCAAGAGCTAATGAAAAGCCAAACTTCCCATTGTATTTTTTCTATCTTCAAATGGAAATTTATACCGATTATAGTAGAGAAAACAAACAGTAGTTTTCCTAAGCAGATGCCAAAATGTTCAAAGGCTTGATCACAAGGTTGTGGTACCAAGAGGAATTACCCTCCCATGGAAAGGGAAGAAAAGCATAGAGGAAAAATGAAGGGTGACACCTCCCCAAAAGGAACTAGAAAATATACACTCCAAAAAAATATTCTTGGTGTCTTCCTTCCTTCCACACTGCAGTGTGCACACAAAGATAATTTACATGTCATGTACTCTCTGGACTGTGTTTTCTAGGTAAAGCATGAGGTTTAAATAAGAACGAGAGAATGAGTTACTTTGATATTGAATTTTGAAAGTGCATGGAGAATACATATCAGAGACCCAGAACTTGGTTGTTTTGAGTTCATTCATCTATGATTTACTCTATTAGCAATTGAAGTTCTTCCATGCAATCCTTCTTCAATTGGAAAGTGAAGGAATTATTGTGCAATTCTTATTCTAGCCTCTAAAAACCCAAAAAAGGATTGTCGGTGATGTTTATCACCCTACAAATCTCAAATTTGGGCTCCACAACCTGTTGCGAGTTTGAAAATTTATGTAAAAATACTATAAAATATTAAATCTGCTTGTAAAACTTGAGATCGATTCTCAAGAATATTGAAAGTCACCCTCAAAACTACCCTACAATTTGAAAATCACTCTACACTTAAACTATTAAACATCTGAAAGTAGTCTATCAAAACTGTGACACATGTGAAAAAAAGTGTCTTATTTTTTTTTTTGAATCAACCTATTGAAATTCATGTGAACCTAGGAAATCCGAGGTTGGCTCACAAAAGAAAACTCCAACTCATATGAAGTAGATAGTCTGCTTGAAATGTTGGTCATGCTGATCAAGTTGGCCGACAACCTATGTTTCTCCTCAACATTTACTCATGCTCCTCTCTGTTAGTTAGCTTTAAACTGTACTACTACTGAATCATGTCTTTTTTGTGAATTTTGACCCAGGAAATGTTTCTCCATAATCTAATCACTTATTCCTGCAATCAATAAGTCCTGACTATGAACTTTGTCCTTCTACAATGTTCCTCCTTGGAAAACTAGGACTGATTCATCAATTATTTTTTCCCACCCCCTTGAATTATCATGGATTCAATCATGGCTTTAGTTTATTGAAGCTTTTCATTTATTTTAGTGGTCTTGCTTTTTCCTTTTCCTAGCAACACCGTTGTGCCAATTATCTGCATGATCTCATTTTGCTTCACATTATTTATAACAATTCTTCTTCTCTCAATAAAGAAGCACCTGGATTAATGAAACCTTCCCACTTATATTCATTACCCTTCCATTATTAATTAAGTGTATAGTTAAAACTTAATACCAATTATAACACCACACTACACTATTAATGCTCGAACTACACATTTACCGTCTTTGATATTAAGTTCATTTAATAGCAACAGGGTGAAAATTTTTTTTTGAACATTGTTTGTATCAATGAAACTTAGTTTAACTTGTGCAAAGACATTTATGTTGTATATACTTTTCAAATAGCTGATGGTAGGTGTAATAAAATGATATCTATTTGTTAGCTACAATGAGATCTATATTCAGTCACAACACAGAGGTTTTAATACAGAAATATAGTGAAGCATATTCACATAAATTGAGTAACACGGGATAAGCATTTTGGATTTGGATTTTGAATGTTGTCTCAAACTTGAAGTAATCTAACAAGAATAGAAAGAAGTTCTTAGAAGCAAGAAAAGTTAGGAAGTGATGCTCTCTTCTAGTATGAAAGATGGTAAGGATTTTCTTATTCAGAATCCATAGTGAATAAAAGTGCAAAAATAACATTCATGTTATTGCCTTCTATGTATGCTTTATTGCTTATTTAAAATTTTATATTTTAACTATTATAGCCAGCAACAACTATTTATTAGGATTGAAATTTTATTGCTTGATATCTTTATTCTAGGTGGGAAAAATACAATGCTAAGGGTTGGAGAAAGAAAGGAGCACACAAGTATGGTAAACTAAATGACTATTCATTGTGGGAAAAATGGGGTTAACAATATGATGGGATTGGATATGTACTTAAATGGTTCTCTCTCTTTTACCATTGTTTTTTTTTTTCCATTGTCATACTATTTGCAAAATTCCAAAATTTTGTCTTTAGAGAAATTATTAGGAAATGTTGAAATAATTGTTGATTTTAAATGGTTTTATATGTTCTTGTATTTTTCCAATGCAAAATGATTGGGTTTCCTAGTACATTTTGACGTGTTTTTTGACTTGGTAACTTGTGACTGAAATGATTGCCTCTTTTTTTTTGGTGCTTTCTAGGTTTTAGATGAAGTGATGTGGTTTCAAGCTTATAATTTCTTGGTATAGCCAAATATGTGTGATAACTTCTCCAAAATGCATTACTAGTTTCTTTGCACATATTGTGAGTCTTCAGCCTTGGATGTTAGAAGTGATCATACTTCTTCCTCCATCCCAACCACCACTGGAAGTACACTATTTCCACCCAAGATTATCACCAAGGGCCCCACATTTGTGGCCACCATTTAGAGAACATTATTTGGTAGGCACTTAGTATTGACGTCTGCACTATTGATTTAGATGATGAGCAAAGACATCTCATTGGGGCTGCTGCATTCTTGTAAAAAATATTTCTTTGCATACCCTCCCCTTCATTTCATATGGCTTACCTTATTAGGATAACATACTTGCACTTGTGCTTATAACGTTTTGTTTCATGTTTTCCTTGTACTCATTTTTCAATGCATTTTATCTTATTTTAGTGGAGTCTTTTGCATTACTTTCTCTTGAATTGACTATGATTGATGTTTGGAATCCTACTTACCAAAAATGGAACATGAGTCCTCTTTCTCATGCTATAATGGTCTAGAGCACTAGAAATAAGGATGATCCAAGAAATGCTCTTTTCTATGGCCATTCTTGTTTTTGGTCTTTAAAAACCATCTATCAAAGAGTAATGTGTTATAGATGGCTCTCAAGAAACCATGTCTAGGGGTTTTCGAGATTGTTTTTAGTGTTTTCCAGTTAGTATTTGTAAACTTTTCATTTCAGACACTTGAAACCACCACCTCTTTCCATATTGTCACCCCCTTCAAAGAACATGTGACATAGTCCCTTCTTTCTACCCGTCAGATCTCATACGTTGAAATTCTTCCCCACCCAGTCGAATCCAATGGTTTCCCTCACTGGAACATGCTCTTTTGGTATAGTTTATGTGCAAACAAGTATGAGGGGAACTTGGGATTTTTCTACAGACAAACACTTGCACTGGTTGTCCCATGGTGAACTTCACTCACCTTCTCTAACATGGAGAGACTTATACTGTGAAGTCATCCTATATTGCACATTGACACTCACCATGATTGCACATGGACATGGTGGATTTGTTAACCCCAAATAGATGGTCATCCTACACTGATTGAGTATTTGATAAATTTAGCCGATCAAGGTATTTAGTGATGTTGACACTAGTCAAACATCCTTTGTGCCCTTTCTGCATTGTTCTTTTCTCTATAGGTTATGCACATGCAATAAGGTGGAAGGTAAAACCAAAAAGAAAGTTGTGGTAGAGAATGGGGAGAGGAATTAGCGCTAGCCTTTGCAATTAGTAATGTAGATGAGTGAAAGAACAGGTTGGCTAATCATAATTATAGGGTTTTGTATTGTACATATCATATTTTTCTATATATATTATATGAAACATCTAGACTTCATAAGTCCATATGTTGTATCTTCCTTATTACTGCAAAATGTAGCATCCTAGTGTAGAGCCTCATTAGGATTTTCCTTACCCTACACCTTTGTGGATAATGGGTAACATTCACATTTTATAGATTACAATTAAAGTTGTAAGTCAAGCAGAGAGTTCTTCAAAATGAAAAATTGGATTTGTACAATCAATAAAACATAATGCAAGCATGGAACAAAAATGTTTCATTTCTCAAAGGCTTGACATGTTATAATAAATTTGAAACCATATTGGTGTGATATCCCATGTTCATTTTGAATTCTTGTATATTCCATTGAAGGCGTAAACCATACCAATCTTCAAAAGGAAATGCCCAAAGGCATATGGTAGTGCAACACATGGAAAACATATTTCTTGAATCAAATATTAGTTGTATTGTTATGTTATAAATACTACCAACAAAAAATCTCAACCATTATACCCATTGATACCCTTAAGATTCATTAAAATGGAGTTGTTGTTGCCCATCCTCAACTACATTTCTCCATATCCAGTATCTAATATCTAGTTTTTCATAGGATAGTGGCCAATTCTACACATTTAATCCTTTAATCATCTTCTCTTGTTGGCCAATCACCAACCTACGAACATCATTTAAAACAAGTAAAATTTATTATTGACTTTTTCAAAGACTTACAGCCCTTATTTTAAACATAGTATTCATGGGGAGATTTGGATTCCAAGTTATCTCAATGAACTACACTTAGATCTGTAAGGAAAGCCCAAGATTTCAACAATTCTTGAGAATTTCAAATTTTCCATGTTGATACCCTATATCATATATATTTTTAGTACAAGATCAGATTGAGATGGCAAAAATAGGTGAATATACAATGAAGATATTGTATAACATGCCATTAGGATACAATATTGAGCTTGTTAAGGCGTGGAATTTAATATCGAATGGTAAAATTTCAAGTGGCTAGTAGGGACAGGTGGATGGTGGATGTATAACGTGAAACACTAGGAAAATTATCATTTGTAATGACATGTATATATGCCCAAAAAACATGAAATAAATTCTCCAAAATAATAAAGTAGAGAGTGGAGATATTGCAACAGGTTTGCTGAGTGCTTAGCCTTCAAGTAAAAAATCGTCATCATCTTATGGAAGATCAATTCAACATTTGTATGTTCGAATTCTTGGTTGAATAAGAACATTTTTAGGAATGTGACAAAGATGAGAAAGTGTTTTTGGTTGGAAACAGGGGTTGTAATGAAGGAAATAATGGTATCTATTTAAATTTGAAATAAATGAGGATATCAGAAACTATAGGCCTATGTTGATTATGATTTTTCCTTTCTTCTTTAGCTGGATGATCAAACGAATGATCAACTCAACCATTTTTAAAGGGGGTAGTTGATGGAAATATCATTTGATAGTGTCTCTTCTTAATAGGGTTTGATCTTGGATTTAATTCTGTTCTCATATATCCCAGTGAACTTGCAATATGTTTCAGAGATAGATGATTATTATGCTTAATATACCTTCGGTGGAAATTGTTCTTGAACTTGATGACTCTTGTGCTCTAAATTATTTTGAAATTTCTTACAAAATTTTGGTTTATACAAGTTATTTCATGAGTTTATGGGCTTTTAATTGGTTGATTGTGGTCCTACATGACATGTTTGGTATTGCTTCTTGTAGATGTTGTGGAAAAATTGTGCAATAAAAGGAAAATGGATGCTTTACGGTTTGTCTTTGCATTTGGACTTGTAGAAAAATTTCCACTTGTGCCTTTGTTGAAGGCATATCTCAAGCATCAAAGGAAAGCATCAGAAGAAATAGCAAAAAAGGAAAGAGATCACATTGGTTCACTGGTATGTTTATTCTTACTAGTGTCATTCATGATCCCTTTTTAGTATAAACTATCAAAATATTAACTTGTCATTAGACATATTCTCTTAACACATCCATGTCTTATTTCATAATTCAAAAACCACTAAAGAAATTCATTCATTGAACAATGTAATAAAGTGCATTGAAGTGCACAAACTTGAATCACAGATGCCTACCAAAGATCTTGAAAAACGTGTGGTTCGGTTATATAAGGAAATGGAAGATAGGGAAATATCTGCAAAATCCATTAGGACTGAGACTCAACGGGCTTGTCTTAACAGTGATAATGGTAGTGGTGATGGTGGTGATAGTGTTGTTCTCGGTTCACTATTCTTTAAACCTTCCCATCCCAATTCCTTTTCCCTTCCCAATTGTTCTTCGTTGCTCCCTAAAACTACCCATCTAAGTACTTTTCCCATTTCCAATTCTTCATTGTTCCTCCCTACTAAACCTACCCATCCCAGTTCTTATTCCCCTTCAAATTTTTCTGACTTACAACATCCTATATAAAATTGAGTGGATTTGGTAAATGAATGAGGCATATGCAAAGTCTTTAAAAATATATTTTTATTTTGCTGCATGGCATCTCATATAATCCTTTTGTGATTTTTTGAAGTTTATTTTAGGACCCCTTATTTCTTGTTTGTCCATATGCTCATGTTTATCTTGTGTTACTTTGTTCATATCAGAGACATGAAAATTAATTGGTATTACAAGTTGAAGTGCCATGTTTTCTAAGCACTTGATTGTTTACAACAATGACTGTAATGTAACAAGCTAATTAGACTAAAAATTACAACAAAAATTCTTATGAGAGGGATATACCAGACATGCCTAGAGTTCATGGTAAGAAGAAAACAAGGAATTGACTTGAATTAAAAAGAGATCCACTTTATGAGTGAGGGATATGCATCATGGTGGTCTCCTATGGTTGTTTGATGGAGGAATTATTACTCCAATTTTTTTCCAAGTTTCCAGCACATGGGGATATAGGAATGTAAGGATCCGTCTCAGGGATATGTAGAGACACCCCAAAATTTTTAGGGAACATCACAGAGGACTTTAGGGTGCTCAACATAAAGGATTACCTAAAATACTAAAAGTAGCACGCAGCCTTAGCATGGGTTTGTTGGATGTTCTAGAAGCCAAGTTGTTGTGACTTCTAGAAATTCCTAATATACTAAGGCTAAAAACCCAACCTTGCATATCAACACCACCGTGATTATGAGACTTAGCACCACATATATCAAATTTCCAAGGCACTTCTACTCAAGTTGTGACCTATGGGAGGCTTTCTGAATCATTCTTCTAGTTGGAGGTCAGCTGGACCCTGTACATTCAGTTGAATGAAATAGAATTAAGGCACAATGTGTAGTATTTTTTTCCCATCTCTTGGACTAATAAGTTAGCTATCTAAGTCATCTAGTGCAATTCAACCTCTAGAAGTTATAAAATCGAGCCTGGAACATCTTCTTTTGCTGAAGTTTTGAAATTGAGCTATATCCTTTTTGTTGAAGCTCCAACCTTTTTACATATATATTTTTATGCCACAACGTCCCTAGTAGTCTTTCCTTTAAGGGATAATGGTAAAGATTATTTGATGTAATGCTTACTGTGTACTTTTGGAGAGATGGAAATTGGATCACATCCACCTTAGTTGCACTGAGAAAGAGATGAGGTCCATGCTAATATCCTGGACATGGGTGGGCATTGTAGTGTTTGTATGTCCAGGTGATGGGACAATAAATATAGGTAATGCATTGACTGCATGAATATGACGTTCACACACACCTATCTAGATTCAAGTCTAATATTGACCTATGGGTTCCTAAGGTTGAGGATCTGTCAAATGCACACAATTGACTGAGTTCTGAAATATAGAAATACGAGATATGTAACCTCTAGCATCACAAATTGGGAGGTCCATCTTAGACACAGGTCTATATAGATTTGTGCTCGATGTAGGGGAAGTAAAGAATGACACTTCTCCAAATTAATGACACATTTATGGGAGTTGTTGGGTCTGTTAATCATGAGGAGCTAGGGTTGGATTTTGGAGGAAAATCGCAAGAAGAGAAATTATAGCAATACCATGAAGAAAGATTCCTATGCACTGTGTAGTGGGTGGCTAACACCTAAAATCTATGGCAGTGTTGATATTTGGGGGTTTAGATGTATTTATTTCAATAAATTCAGGATATAATGATTGTAATCTCTATGTATTAGGGGACAATCCTACCTCTATGTAACAAAGATAGAGAGATAATGTGCTGAAAGGAGCCTTAGTATGCATGTGGCATTAATCATTAGCTAGAAACCATGGTTTCGACATATGTGATGCATTAAAGATTAGAGGAGGAGATAATAAATAAAGAGATCATGTTTATGATGCCATAGGTTGTGTATTCATGTTCATTTATCTGCTCTACTTAGGTGTTAAATCTCTCCTAGTTCCTCCAATTATAATGTTGTGTGGTAGAATGTATTTCTTAGTTGCATTGATACATAGGGTGAAAATTGACACGGTCCTAGCTCAAACATTTATTCAAGCCATTGGTTGGTCTATATATCTCCTAGGAAGATACACAACATGTAGATCCACTATTATCTTGAATTTGCAAGGAAATATTGGAAATGGATTCAAATATTCTAGACTCGAATCTACTAGAACTCATGTTTGTGACAGAAGTTGAGGAATTATGTTCCCAAAAGGTTATGGAACTTTATCAAGCAGACATAGACTAACTAAGCATCAAAATTTGATCCACATTGTAAACAAGATTTCTTTCTTTCATGCATAGACATTAGGAAAATGAAAATATCAATTATCTTAAAGCCCTAAAATAATAAATATTTTACTTAAAAGCATTAAAAATAGGATCATTCAAAAAAAATATCATGATTATCACTTACCTCACTTAAATTTTGTTGAAAAAACATAATCTCATAATTATCCTTATGATTGGCTGGAATTTTTTCAAAGAATCAAACAAAAACATCAGTGCGTCTAGCTACCCAATAAAAGCTCCCACTCTTGTCTACACCGGCATTATCGTTTAGATTTATTTAATTTTTTATTTTTTTGTTCTCGATTATGTGGTTCAATATATCTTAAAAGTTACAGAGATCTAATCATTTTTATAGGCCATTGAGTTCGGATTACTAAAATTAGTATATACCACTGTCCAAACATTCAAAAGCCTCAATAGGTTGACAATGGTTCCACTAAAGCTTCCCTAAATTTAGTATGATATAATCCTTAGGTAACCAACCTCAGACATATCGTTGGTTAATTTATGTTTTTTGAAGTTTATTGAGTTTGAATTTTATCATGAAACCGTTAGAAGCGTACTAGCATGGATGAGTTGATTATCTTGATAACAATGTTATGGTTTGATCTAGTCCTTGAAAGGAACTTATAGGTGATGGTAAAAATTTCACATTCCTTTCATTTTTTGTCTTCACATATAGCAAATATATTTATGTTATAGTCTCTATCTAGATATATACAGTAACTACCTCTCAGAAGTTGGATGCCATCATTTTGGTTCTTGAGGTAACTCAACTTACCTTTGTTTGAGTTGAAAATGTCATTAGATATCATTATATCATCTATTGCATAGCATGAATCCAATTTACCTTTGTTACAGTTAAAAATGTGATTAGATATTTCTATATCATCTTTTGTAGAGAATGAATCCAAATTCTTAGAGTTCATTTGCTTGAGGTATAACAAAGCTAATTTAATTCATTAAACTTACTTTTCATATTCTATTTGCTGATTGTCATTCTACAGGCCACATCTGCATTAGAAAAGGGGCATATTTAATGAAGTGTGGAAGGATAGGGAAGCTTCAATTCTATCCTTTCAAACTTTCTAAGGCATGTACTAAAATTTTAAAAAATTTATCCATAGAATGTTGTGCTTTAACTTTTTATTTTAACAATGGATTATTTATGTGATCTCCCCTCTGTCACACACAAACAAAGTCTAGACATACATGTTTTTTTGGGATATGTGGACAATGGATAGATTTAGGCTACCCATTTATCTAGAAATTTACACTGCAGGACATCATGTATTTATAGTTGATAATTTCCTTGCCACTAAATTAGAGTTGCAGAGTCAGACTACTATTTGTCAGGCATATAGCTCACTTTTAAATCAATTTATTGTTGACTCTGTATAGACCTTCCATGGAAGGGAAAAGAGGGATCTCTACCATTGCTTAATGTTTCTGCAGACCAAGTAAGGATTCCAAATGTGTATAAATTAGTGGCTCCTTGGAGAATCCCAAGAGTGGCACTATTGTAGCAACAAGAAATTCATTTCTTTTCAGTTCATTATTGGTGCATTGATAGTATATTGTTTATTCCATACAATTCCTCAACAGTATATGATCAAATTAGAGTTAAGCCTATCATAATATTTTAACTTACCCTCTTTTAGAGGGAAACTAGAGTACGTGTAAAGCTTGTACATCACAATTGTATCATGCAAAGTTTACCTAGGACAAGTTTTGTGGATCTAAGCAGCAATATAGCTATTGGAATTCAAGAGGAAACAATAATACAAAGTGGGAAGGAGGTTTCATAGTTAACCTCACTTTCACATATTGGTTGGAGTCGGTTTGTTGGGAAGATGTTGGATAACCCAACATCCTTCTTATGACTGAGTACAAGATTGATTCCTTTGACATATTCCTCACTCAATTGTCATTAAGTGATCACTTTTCTTAGAAGTGCTTCACACCTATAAAATTTACCAGAGTTGTTCTATAGTCTTTACAGGTGGTTAGCTTTTCAAAGCACACATGTATAAGAAGACGAGAAATAATATGCCCGACTAATTTGGAGTTACCTCCCTTTAAATACGGCGTTTCCATTCATAAACTGATGACTCCCTCTACTTATTTATAGTGAACAAATTTGGGACTTGCCATGAATCATGGGACAATTCCAACCCCATAACTACAAATTTCTTATTTAAGCCTATACCCACTAGATTAGAATCCACACAACGAGAACTCCATTCTCATTTCAAAATAACCTGCAATTGACTTGTACCATGCTATCTAATATTTTCTGTATTTAGTCATATCCTTGGTTTATGACATAAAGATGCAACATGCTACCTTTCATTTTCTATACTAACACTCCTAAAAAATAATAAAGTATGCCCAAATATATCATGTCAAATGATCTATGTAGCTCAATTATCGAAGTTGTTACCTATATTGATGAGATCTTCTACAAAAGATACCACAGTGACAATATATGTTAGAGCTTTATCCGTGTTGCTCTAAAGGTGTTTCTCCTTCAATAGAGAAACAATACATTGCAATTTCCATTTAGGGGAGAAGTGTACCCAGTAGCAAACTTGCCCTGTGTCTAGATTGATTGAATGCACATTAGACTCTATCTATTGTTTTGAAAGGGTTTCTCCTTCAACAGTGCTTCATCCCAGTAGATCCTTCAGTCTGCACCTTTAGTAGATGCATGTAGACTTGGAATACGTGCTGTAGATTATAGTTTTCCTATGAGGGTGCAGTAGTGGTGAAAGAAGTGCATCAATTTTAGGCATCTTGTAGCTGTTGTATGCAAGCATGCTTGTTTAGTGTTTTCTATACTTAGATAGAGCCATATTTAGTATGCTTTTATAGTTTGACTTAGATGCTCACTTTTCTTAATTTAGGTCTTTTTATCAGTTCTATTTTATGCATAGATTTATCTTTAAGAAAAATGCACAGTAGAGAAGGTTTCTATATTTTGAGTAGGGGACACATTTCTAGGTAGGAGGTACTCTATTCTAGGAAGCTTTTGCCATGTAGGTTAGGTGATTTATTTGAGAAACCAAGGAGTGATGCTATTGTAGCGATAAGAAATTTTTTTATTTTGAGTTGTTCATCTGTGCATTGATAGTATATTGTTTATTCCATGCAAAACCTCAATAGTGTATGATCAAATTACAGTTAAGGTTGTCATAATATTTTTACTTACCCTATTGTAGAGGGAAACTAGAGTGTGCTTCAAGCTTGCATGTCACAATTATATCATGCAGAGTTTACCTAGCACGAGTTTCGTGGATCTAAGCAGCCATATACCTATTCGAATTCCAGAGGCAACAATACTACAAAGCAGGAAAGAGGTTTTACAGTTAACCTTCCTTTCACATTATGGTTGGAGTCAATTTTTTGGTAAGATTCTAGATACCTCAACTTCCTTTCTATGACTGAGTGCAAGATTGAATCCTTTGACATATTCTTCGCTCAATTCTGATCAAGCGATGGGTTTTCTCAAAAGTGCTTCACATCTATAAAATTTACCAAAGTTGTTATTGAGTCTTTGGATGTGGTTATCTTTTCAAAGCACACATGTACAAGAAGACGAGAAATAATATGCCAAACTAATTTCAAGTTATCTTTCTCCGAATAGGGTGTTCCATTCCATAAACCTGATGACTCGCTATGCTTCTTTCTAGTGAACAAATTTTGGACTTTTCATGAATTGTGAGACAATTCCAACCCCATAACTATCAGTTTCTTATTTAAAGCTATACCCACTAGATTAGAGCCTGCACAAGGAAAATTCCACTCTCGTTTCAAAAGAACTTGCAATCGACTTATACCATGCGATTTAATATTTTATGTTTTTATTCACATCCTTGTCATGTGACATAAAGACATAATAGCCTACCTTGCATTTTCTATAATAACGCTCCTAAAAATTTATAAAGTATGCTGGAATTTGTCATTTCAAATTATCTATGCAACTCACCTTTTGTTTTCTCAATTATCAAAGTTGTTAGGTATATTGATGAGATCATCTACAACTAAGGCCATAGTGACGATATATATTATAGATTTATCTGTGTTGTACTAAAGGTGTTTTTTCTTCAACAACACTACAATACATTGCAATTTCCATTCAGTGGAGAAGTGTACCTAGTAGCAGCCTTGGTCTTTGTGCAAATCGGTTGAATTCATAGTAGAATTTATCTGTTGTTTTGAAGGTGTTTCTCCATCAATAGTAATTCATCTCAGCAGATCCTTTCAATCTACACCTTCAGCAGATGCATACAGCCTTGTGGTACATGTTATAGATTCCACTTTTGCTGTGAGGGTGTGGCAATGATGAAAGAAGCACATTGATTTAGGCATATTATGGTTGTTGTATATGAGCATGTTTGTCTAGAATTTCCCAAACTTATATAGAACCATATTTAGTATACTTTTATAGTTTGAATTAGATGCTTACTTTTCTTAATTTAGGTGTTTTTCTTAGTTCTATTTTATGCACAGATTTATCTTTAAGAAAAGTGCACAGTAGAGAAGGGTTCTATATTTTGAGCAGGGGACACTCTTCTAGGTAGGAGGTACTATATTCTAGGGAGATTTTGTCATGCATGTTAAGTGCTTTATCCTATACAGAGTTCCAAGTCCCTACCTCCTTGATAAAGTCCTTGCCAGACAAGACATGGGTGGACAGAGTTCCATGTCCCTATATTTTCCAGAAACCCACTTGAGCATAGCTATCTAGCCTAAAATCATTTACATTCTACTCATCTGTTGGCTGTGACTTCATAGAGAGAGCCCTCACTAGTTTGGTAGGGCTAGCTACCAAACTAAAATCTTGGTTTCTAGTTACCTCTGTCGATCTCCTCATCAACTTGGAACATTGTGGAGGATAACAGAGGGCATGAAAAATAGGGAGTGCCAAGGTGTTCTAGTGAATGTAAGGTTCCCAAGTCATGGAAAAATGTAATGCGGGTTATGAGGTCATGACTGCCAAGATTTGTTAGGGAATGCTAGGGCATGTTAACATGTGGTAGATAGTACGAAGACATGTCAAACAAGATAATATGTGCCAAGTGCTAAGGCATGCCAAGATGTACAAGGGTTCCAAGTACCTCCCTCTTCAGAGTTTCACTTCTAATTGACTATTCAACTGAGCATATTGATTCTCTTATACATAACTATTTTTCCCTCTACCCACTTCTCATAACTTCAATAACCATTACGTAGGCACCTACAAATTTGATGTTGCTTTGCTTGTTTAGCAAAATATTTCCTAGACTTTAATTTATTGAAAGTTGTAGAATTTACAATTTATGAAGTTTCAAGTTCTAATTTTTAAAAATATAGTTATTTAAAGGGATCAAGCTCAATGGAAGAGCATTTGCCTTACAAGAAAGAAGTTGGTGGTTCGATTCCATCATTCCTTGACATCCATATAGAATGGTGACGGTTAATTTTTGGTGATGAAGACTCTTTTGACCATCAACAATGAGCTTTGGTTACATTTTTCAACCCTTACCAAAAATATGAAATGGTGACGGTCAACAAACGCCACCATATATATGCATCAATAGTGACGACCTTCAAAGTTCCATCACCATGAATCATTGTTGTTGATATGAAATGGTGATGGTCATTGTCCATCATTATAGTCATTATTCGTGACGGACCTTGAATGTCACCACAACGCCTATACTTCTAGCAATGTGGCTTTTGGTGATGGTCAACAAATGTCACCATATATATGCACCAATAGTGGTGGCCATTAAAGATCCATCACAGTAAATCATTGTTGTTCATATAAAATGTTGACAGTCACTATCCGTCATTATAATCAATATTCGTGATGGACCTTGAATCTCACCTTAACACCTATACTTTTGGTGACACCACCTTTGGTGACATTCATTTTTTGGTGACCAAGGCTATGGTCTATCACTTTTTTCTCATATGCAATGGTAATGGGCACTATCCGTCATTATAAATATTTATTGGTGACGAACTTTGAATGACACTACAACACCGATAATTTTGGTGACACTACCTTTGGTGACATTCAATTTTTTATGACAAAGGCTATGATTTGTCACCATTTCCAATATGAAATGGTGATGGTCGCTATCCATCATTATGAATCATTATTGGTGACAAAATTTGTATGTCACTACAACATCTATACTTTTGGCGATGCCACCTTTGGTGACATTCATTTTTTGGTGATGAATTCTCTTTTGACTGTCACCAATGGGCTTACGGTGAAATTTTTTACCCCTGACCAATGTCATTTTTTCTTGTAGTGTTTACAACAATCTGAGAGAAATATTATGAATGGTAAAAAAAAATCTTATGATGCTCGATCAATATTACACTCATGGAATATCCACTAGCATTTCTCACAATCTCAATTGTCTGCTAAATGTCTAGTAAGGATGGTACTGATGTTGTCCTTATCTTTTCCTTTAAGATGTTTAAATCCTTCTATTACTTCCCCCCGCCCCCCCAACAGAATATCTACATCACATTGTTTAATGCATGCAAAAGATATGCAATGACAAAGAAGTAACCGATGAATCTTCTTTAGTACTGAAACGCTCCCAAGAAGTTTCTTACTTTTATTGCATTTGTAGATTTATACCGTTTTATGATTACATCTACCTTAGAAGGATCAATCTCCAATTGAACTCCTCCAAAAAAATAACCCAAATACACCAAATATTTTTTTTCCAAATTCACTTTTGGACAACTTTGCATAAAATTTCTCCTTTTACAACATATCCAATACTTACTTGACATGTTTTACATGATCATCCGATGTTTTGCTAATGACAAGAGTGTCATGTAAATATGTAGGCACAAATACATCCATGAATAGTATAAATACATCATTCATTACACACATGAATGTAGTTGGGGATTTCAAAACTTGAATGAAAGTACCAACCACTCAAAAATTCCTTTCTTGGTTTTGAAAGTAGTTTTCCACATCATTTTCTACAACCTTGATATAATGGTATCCACTATGAAAATTCAACTTAGCGAAATAAAAAAATTATTTAATTGACAAAGAAAATAATCTATACAAGGGAGAGGACATTGTATTTTCATCATGATCTTGTTGAGAGCCCAATAATCCACAAACATTCTCCATGTCCCATCATTATTAGACACCAACACAATTCACTAACCACATGAGGGTGAGCTAGGTCTAATGATTTGTTGGTCCAACAAGTATTGCACCTACCTCATGGTTTCCTCCACTTCCATACATAAAATCGTATACATCCCCACATTTGGAAGAGGGACATCTTGTTCAATATTGATCTTGTGCTAAATTTCCCTTATGGGAGGAAATGCACTTGGTTCCTTAAAAATATCACCATAATTAGACATAATATCTAACCTTTATTTCTTGTGATAAGGATTACAACCATTCAAAGCATCAGATTCTTCAACATTTTACTCCTCACAACCATGAGCATCGAGAGTCTTGCTAGAATTAATTAGTCTCTTCATCTATTTTTTACTAATAAGGGGTAAGTTGACTTTCATGTTTTGAGGTTTGACAATAGATTCCACCCAATATTTGGTGATATGGTACGTGTTGTCATGCCTGAAAAACATTGCCTCATTGTAATACTAGTATGGTATTCCCATGACCATGTGAGAAAATTCAAGTGGGACACCATCTAAATCAACCTTATCTCTCAAATTTGAGGTAATGATGAACCTAATGCTACATTGCTTGGTGACACTGAATTTTTCATTGCTGCACAACCAACCAAGGCGATACGGTTTTGGATGAGATCTCATTTTCAAACCAAACTTATTAGCATTTGATTATACGATCAAATTAACCTAAGAACCTGTATCAAACAATGTATCTATTTTTTCTTCCTTCAATACAATTGTTATATGAAACACTTCAAATTGTTTTTCATCATCATGAGTTTTATTTTCAAAACATGAACTAGCATGAGAGGAACCTTTAGCTTGTACCCCAATGGATATGATCTGGATCTCATCACTGGAATTAGAACCAAGGTCTTGTTGTACTATAGCAACTCTCTTGTCCTTCCCTATCCCACCAAAATTCATAGGCTTCGATTCTAAATGTAACTTCTAACAATGCTCTTCATCGTGACCTTCTTTCTTCCAATGTGTTCAAGAGGATTTCCTTTCTTCTTTAATTGATGTCATTGTATTCAATACCTTTCCTTTTCCTTTCAAATTGTTTTTCAAGGATTGTATGGAGGATTATTTGCATGATCTTCCTGTCAAATTTTCCCCAATTTTCATGATGAATCACTTTCACACTAGCTTCATCTAGATTAGTAGGATAAAAAAACAACAATGAATGATGAAGATAGTTGTGTAGATCACCAATGTGTTTAATTAATTTTTTTTGTGAGTCTAAAGGAATAGTAAATGCCAATGATTGATTCTTGAACTCTTCTATAAAAATTTAAACATTTTCACCTTTTCCCTATCTCAATTTTCACCATTCCAACATGGATTCTTGCATGTAACCCAATGAGTAACATTTCCTCCTTAATTCAGAAACAAATTGGGACCATGAAGAAAGGAGTTTACCATGATGCTAACTACTTTTTTGAAGTTTCCTCTCCCACCCTACAAGATTTGTGCCTCCCAGCTTAATAGATCCTAACCTAGTATTTACTTCATCCTCTTCGATCTACTGTATATAACAATATCCTTTGATATGAATAATACAAGTGTCTAGTTTCTCTACATTAACTTATGAATTAAACGTGGGAAAATATAATTTTTAGAAGCAACTTTTTATGATTATTTGAATGATGATAATGGGTGGAATAACAAGAGCTTGAACATGAATACGGATATTCAGGAGGTTCTCCTCCACCTACTCAGTGCATTAACATATTATAATCTATTGTATCTCCTTCTTTCATTCCCTCTTCTTGCATTCTTATTTCATAATATGCAAACAATGTTTCCACCTGATCTACCATTTGGTACAAGGCATTATGGAAAGCCTAATTATTTTTTGTTCCATGTCATTATTCTCCATTTTCTTTCTTCATGTTACATGTCTAATCTCAGGGTTAAAATACTTGAGTTTTCCTTTACCTTATTTGATTTTGGACATAGTAAGCATCCATGCTAACAATTCACATCAAATAATATCACTCTAAAACCAATGTGATTCATGATATCTCTTTTGATGATGTTAAAAAAAATTACTTAAAGAGCATGAAAATATCATAAATTCAACATTCATGAAGAGGCAATAAAATGAAGACAACATAGACAAGGCACTAATATTTGTTAACAGAGTTAACTCTCAATGTGTGAGCTACATCTCTAGGACCATATTTAAAGGGGAGAGGCCTCTATATTATACAACAATAATAATGGTAAATACACGGAAAAATACATGGTAACACCTTAGTTCTTGAGCGACCAAAAATTTTACTACCCAGATCCTAATTCCAACTATACCGGTGGATTCTTTGTACAATTTTGTGAAAAACGAGTATAAAATTAACTTGGTTCACTAATTTTCACCTTTCGACCCCTTATAGAATCTTCAAGATTCCATAATAGTAAGAATATTGTAGGAATATTTTTGAAAAATATTCCTTGGAATATACCTAGCAATCTAAATTGGAAGGCATACTCACAAGCCATGGTTATGTTGCACAATGTTTAACTTGGCCCTCCATGGGCCAAACTCCCCTCCTCGTCTACATGTTGTAGTTTAAAAAGTTTTAGGCCAATCGACTTTTGAAGGTCCCATAGATGGTTAATCGGAAAGTGATTGTAGTATGTTGTGGATGGTTCAGGGTCAAACCCCATGGCCTCCTAATTGGGTGATTGATTATGTTTTTTATTTTAATGTGTTTTGTATGAACTGCATATGCTATATATATATATATATATATATATATATATATATATATGAACACCATCATTTAGTTAAACCATTGAACCACCATATTTAATTGTGTTGTGAATTTGTCAACAATGTTTTCGGTTGTTGGGGCCTATGCAGCTGCCAGTTAGGTTCCATGTGTCTCCATTTTATTAGTCCATGCAATGCCTTTGCATTAGCCCACATGTGTTCCTAGTCACCCCTACTCCTTCCATATTATATGCCCAGTAGGATACCATGTAATTCCACATGGAATGTTTAGTGTGTGACACATGACACTTCCTGAGGGTTCCATATGGTGCATCTTGGGTATGCCATGTGGCACTATCAATTCAGATTTTTTTCTATTTACACAACTCCAGCTGAGCATACATTTATCATATAAAATTAGAAAGAGGTGGCATACATTCCATTGGAATTATATAGATGAGATCTATGGCTTGGAATTGACTTTTCTTATATTTGAGGACTTCAATTTTTGAGCCTTTTTTGATCCTCCTCAATCACCTAGTTGTCATGTGGTAGAATTTTTCTTGGTTCCCAATTCCTTTCTTCTATAAAGTGTTGGTAGTTGATATAGTTTCAAGAGAAAATTGGTTGGTATCATACTTACCTCTTTGTATCAGCATGGTGGTTTTATTTTGTCAACATTATGGTTCAGTAGACTTGATTAGCATTTTCCATTGACGTCAAAGTGGAAGAGTGGCATCGCCACAAGTGAGGAAGATATCAACCAATTAGCAATGATGAAGATGAGTTTGATGGGGTGGCTAAAGGATCTATCAATGAAAAAGTAGGATATTGTTGTCAGTTCATTGCTCGAATTGATGTCAACTATGGAGTTGGATAGCTTGGAAATGATTTCAACATGTTGGAGAGTGTTTCCAATGCTACATGTCTTCACTTATTTGGATGTATATGTTTGTGTTATAGGACCTCAATTAATTGAATTTTTGCACATTCCACTAAAATTTTATACTGTTGCACGTTGGAAATGTTGATAGGTAAAGTTTGTCATTGATGTCAATAGTTAGATGGATTATGTGTGATGTTAATGTTTGTGTTCATGATCAAAGTTTTGCAAAGTTTATATAGGTACTAGAAGAGACTGAGGACTAGGCTTGTAGATTTCAATAAGGTTTAGGTAGATAATTTTTTATTTTTCATCCTTTAGAGTAGTGGTGCATATTCCTAAATTCTAATGTTCATAGCGGAGCGCTGGTTGAGTACTACAATTTTGTAGTTGTATCTTTGCACATATAGCTATAGTCTAGAAACTTAGTGCCAACGACACTTTCCTATTGCTACCAAAAAGTACATCTGCATGTTTAAACTATGGAATTTCCCATGGATTTATTAGTTAAGTTCCATTTACCTATCTACATATGATTTGGTTCTTGAATAAGGGAGTGAACACCTTGATTGTTAATAATGGTGCAACTAATTGTTGTTACTGGGTGGTTTTTGTCTATTGCTTATGGAATGCATTAATTGTTGGTTGAGTGTTAGTAGAAATTTATTGTGAATTATTGAGCAATGTAGTGATCACTAATATGGTCTTTGGGTTAATGAATTGGTTGTTGATTTGGTCCTCCATTTGAATGTGAGTGCATTCATAACTTATTGTTGTGTTAGTGGTTGTAATTTATTCATAGATTAATTGTTGGTAGTTGATCGAATTATTCGAGTGATCTAGTCAAACTAATGGATTGGTTGAGTTTTCAATAGCTAAACATATCTTGTGTAGATCGTGGCAAAGGTTAGAATGAGTAAGGTTTGTTTGATAATGTGTATGGTACCTATAGAAAGATATGTATGATGAGAAATGGACATTTTGGAGAAGAGAAACGAAATGGAGTGATAATGAGCAAGAAAGAAAGTTAAATATGTTTTTTTTGGTTTGATTCATATGTTAGTCAATGTGAAAATGGACATTGTTTGTAAAATTAGATACAATGATGGAAAGTTTGAAGACAATGTATGTTTTATTCATATAGGGAGTGATTTGGGGCTAGTGTGCATTATCGAATTTATGAATGTAAATCATACATTAATCATTGTTAGCAGAAATCATTGAAGAGGGATGAGGACAAGGATTAAGTTCACATGAAATGGAAGATTTTTCGTGAGTTTCATATGGATAAGTGTGTTTGAAGTATAGGTAGATGGTGCAAGTGACAAAGATTTTAACTATATTACATCTGAGAACTAGTGAACATCATGGAGCTAGTCAATGGCTTAATAGAGTTATATTGCTTATGCTTATGTGCTAACAATGCGTTACCAAGCTCACATATTTGTATTGCAAGGACTGTTGAACCTATGGATTAGTATTTTTTTTTTGTTCATTGTTTATGGGCCTAGTCTACATGTAATATAAGTGAAATGATTTCTTCTTGAATTAGAGAGCATGGTTGTATTTTGTCGATGTGTTTTTTTAGTGAGATGTTTCATAGATTTGTTGTAATGCAGAGTAAGATCATTAGAGATTTATATTTGTTGCAATGAGTTGATGTCTTTTTTTGTGTGGAAAGAATAAAAGTGTGATGCTAATGTAGTAGTTTTAATTTTTGAGCGTGAGAGAAAAGTATAAGTTTATGTTGTGGAGGTTGATTGTGTGTCGAGCCGAAATGTTTTGAGAAGATATTGTAAGCACAAATTGTAGTGAGTAGAGTTGCATTATAGAGGATATTGTATTTAGTGTTTGAGCTTAGAGTCTTCTGTGGGTCTAGTATGAAAATGGGATGAAACAAGGCCCATGGTTGTTTAAGTTTCTTATATGTGGATCTAGTTTGAAAGTTGTGAAACAAGGTCCACAAGAGCTTGAAGGATGGGGCCTTCATTGGGTGAGTAATGGGTTGCTAGCAAGTGGTGCCCTACTAATTTTGGTTGTAGTGACATCCTTTAGGTAGTGGTGGCTTCCAACCAGTGTTAGATAGAAAACAATTGAAGGTGGTCATCTTTAGTAGGTGGTGGTTTGGATAATTGTGGGTGTGTTCCTTCCATCAAGTGGTAGCCTAATAAGATAATGAAGTTTTGGATTTCATTAGGTAGTGGTGTGGAGCAAGAGCTTCTTGCATGATGAAAATTTTTGTCTTTCACACTAGTGGTGGCTAGTGATATGAAAATGTAAACGAGTTTTTTGATAATAAAGAAAAATTAGGAGAAGACAAGAAAATGGTATTTTTTTCTCCTCGAAAGGTTTCGACCTTACATAGAGTGTCTCACATGTTTACGGTTGCTTATCTGTTAAGGTGCTTCTTCTCATAGTTACTTTCTCATGTTAATGATTATGCATGTCATTTTTATTTATGTTGGTGGCTAACCCATGCTGATTCAATGGATGTCAGAGAAAGGATAAGAAGTTTAATTTAGTGATCCATGACACAATACCAATTCGCCCTCCCTTCTTAGTATTTTCAAGCTTCAAATATATAAACAGTCACACACACACATACACACACACACACACACACATATATATATATATACATATATATTATACTACATATATATAGTGTCATGGATATATATTGTGGTTATATTAATATATATATATGTATACATTATATTATATATATATATATATATATTATATACATATTATTACATAATACATATATAATTATCTTTATTTATAATTATCTATATATGTATATATATATAATATATATTATAATAATATATATATATCTATATAGATAGATAGTTAGATAGATAGATACATATACATATACATACACACACACACACACACACACACACACACACATATATATAGAGAGAGAGAGACTATATATCCATAAGAATCACAAATTTATGAACCACTAAAATGGATTAACATTCTTCATGTGTAAAAACATTTTCAACTTTTGCATTGAAGAAAGAAGTTCTCATATCAAGATATTTGGTAGATCCATGGTTAAGATGGACCTTGAAAAAATGAATGGTACTATTTCTGATTATTCTATATTTTTTAATTTTTATTAATTGCTGATAATTTTATGGAATGTGCCCAAATGGGCTGTACGAAATAGTTTAAAGCATGAGTTTTTCGCTAGTAGGAAATACCCAGTTCACATTATGGCTTCCCTAGAGCCATAGGGACACCATGCGGTAATGGTTGAATGTGTTGTTTCAACTAGAGAGACCATATTAAATGTTTTTGTGACTTATTTATACATAAGTGCATCAAATCCCAACCCCCATGTCTTACCTTAAGAGAATCCCAATGGAGCTGTATTCAATTGTTGAAAGCAAGGATTATTCTACCATTGGGTAACGTACAATTCCCATGTGGGATTCCTTGGATCCATGGGGCCACATTGAGGTAGTGGATGTTGGGACGAGAAAAAGGTACATTTTCTCCTTGTAAATAGATTTATTGAGCATTCCTTTTCACATATCTAACTTCATTTTATGGATAAAAGTAGAGGAGATATAACTGAAGTTGGGAAAAAGTAATCAGTAATAAATTAGATGAATCTAAACAGGAAAAATTAACTTTTACTATCTTTATGTGTAGAAGACATGAATTGGATGACGGTTGTTCAATTGACATAACAATAGCATCTCACAAAGGAAAAAGACAACGTCAGAGGCAAAGCAGGACACCAGGGGACTGGGTAAAATGATGCCATTTTATGACAGAATCATACTGAGTATTACGAAATCCTTAGGATCCCCTAATCGTAACGATTCACTTTTATATATTTACTTTTCTAAATGTTATATAAGGCCAAAATGCAAACTACACGACTAGTTCAGAAATTCACAGTTTGTAATTATTCCTTTGGACATATAATATTGTTACCCTAGTGATGTTGTAACTCTGTTACTTATTTTAATGAAGAAGATTGTGTTTAAATCATAATTATATTCTGAGTATCTCATAGCAGACACTTCTGGTGATTCTAGGCCTAGTCAAGAGAATACATACTACTTCACATGTGTTATAATCTTATTTATTCATTCTTCATTGTCTATCAATGTTAAGTTAATATCATTTCGATTATCGTGAGGATTGACGACTCTAATTTGCTTTTGCTATCTATTCAAGATTCAAATTTTTCCATGTGTTATATAGGCATAATTCTTTTGACTGAATTGGTTATGTTAGTTTCAACATTAGATCACTGTTCATTCCAAGTAACATTATTATACATTTAAGAGATATAATTGATCACTTTTTGTAATATGCTCATATAGTCAATTATTGTTTAGATATCATTTGTTGTTCTATTATCACTTGTTGTTCAATTATCAATTATTATTCAATTATGATTTAATGTTCAATTATCATTTGATGTTCAATTGCCACAGTTCCCTTTCATGATTCAGTGAGTTAGGTTCAATTCCATTTAAGATTTCCAAGTGTGATTCTTTACAGTTGTTTAGAGATTCATTTGCTTTCGTAATAGGTTAAGTAGAATTGCAAAGTGTGTTATGAATTTCTTTCAAAGTTACTTCTTTCAGAATGGTTTGAATTGAGTTTGAAGAGATAGTCATTAGAAATTGCAACAATTATTATTAGATAACCTATAAACTCACTACATATGTAGTGTTGACACTCTTGAAATAAAAAGACTTGCATTGGGTTGACAATTAATGTAGGAATTAAGGTTGCATGTCAAAGGAAATCTTAGTGCACCAACATTTTGCCGTTGTTTCCGGGGAGAGTCTTTCAAAGTGATTTCTTTTTTATCTCAATGTAAAGGAATTGGGTTTTAAAAATGGGAGGTAAGAACCTACGTACCTAGAAAGTAAAGTGCCTTCTTACCAACCCGCCTTTTAGCAAAATCTTAGAGGGTAAATAGGAATAGGATTTTATGAATGACTAGGAGAAAAATGATAAAAAAAGATCAGAACCCTCCACCTAAATCCACAAAGCCCAAGGGATTGGTGATCCTTTGTAGAATGATCTTTATAGATGAAATTCCAAGAAAAATAGAGTCTCAAGCATCAATAGGATTCTAGACTATATCTGGAAAAAGTCCTACTATAATCCCTCTAGCAACAAACTCACCATTTGTGTCTTATGCTAAGATGCAAAGAAAAACTAGAGGATTTGAAAAATGTCTTCATGTTACAACAGATTTCCATTCTAATCCTCTACAAGAGGGAGAATGCTAAAACTTAAGAGAAGGAGAGGGGGAAACCAGTGGAACTATTAAGGCAGGACCTCAAATGTCTGAACAAGGATCTCCTGTGATCCTAGATCTAGCAGTGCTGCAAAACCTAACCAGATTGCTAATCTTCTGCTTACTCAAATAGCACCTCCTTAAATCCATGAAGGATATTAGCACATCTTTGACCAAATTAGAAATCAATCACCTCAAGGTCAAACCTTCACATTAGAATACCCAATAGTCAATCAAGTTGCCAAGTCCCCCATGAAGGCTATTCCTCTATAGAGTGTCCCAACTTTTCATGGGATGATCACAGAGGATCCAGGTGCCTTCCTGTTTGAGTTTGATGTCCTCTGCAGAGGGTATGACTACACCACTAACCCTCAACAGCTAAAATTGTTCCCCTCTACTTTGACAGGACTAGCTTTAAGATGGTTCATGGGTCTGGGTGGATGTACTATTAACTCTTGGGATGATATGAAAAACTCCTTCCTCACAACATACCAGGACTTTTGCAAGACTAGATAGCTAAAATATGAAATCATTACGATGGCTACAAAGGATAATGAAACTCTAGAAGAATATGTCGAATGGTTTCATTATAATTTGTAGAGATCTCCACACACTACCTTACCAAAAGAAGCCCTAAAAGCTATCTTTATAAAGGAATAAAGAAGAATGGATAGAGACTCTAAACTTAATGAGGAAAGGGGATATTTCTCAGGAATATTATGATGAAATCATTTTCTTGCGTATCAGGTGTTCTTAAGGAAGCGCACACATAGGAACATGAAGCCAGTATCCCATGAGTAGGGGAAGAAAACCACACAGTGGAGGTGTAACACGAATGGAAAATGGTAACCTCTTGGAAGATTTCAAGATGGACATTATGGGCACCCTCGCAACACAGCTGGACATCCTATAGGTGTAACAGAAACAAGCCTCAGCATAACAAAACTTGCTCATTTTATACCCATGCTATCGAAAGAACCATAGCCGACAAGAGTGTCCGTTGGATATGGTTCATACATGTGGTATCTGTACTAAGGATCTCACTACTGAACAATGTCCATCATTTCTAGGGTTGAAAGAAGTATTCAAGGAAGCAGAAGAAGAGACAAAGTCAGTGTATGTAATGAACCGATGTCAACAGTGGCAGGCCAAACCTACAGGTGTGTCACAAGATGTATCCCACTTCTTTCCTTATTCATAGCTTAATTATCAACAGAACCCTGGGGCAGTATGCAAAGGCAAGTCACCTTACTCAAATTGGAAATCCCAACCATTCCTTATCACATCATGGCCAATTCATTCCTTTCCAGGTAATGGCTGGCCAAATTCTCCTTTTTCTCTTATTTGGCAAGGTAATCCCTACCCATCCCAGTGGCCTCCCTCCACTTCTTAAAATATGAACTAGTCTACAAATTGGTAGTGACCTTTGGGAATATCCAATACTCCTATGGGGATAGGTCCTCAACATCAACCTACATTATCATCTCCTTATCCATTACAACAAAATCCTCATCCTTTTCTACGCCCTCAATTTCCAACTCAACTAAATCCAAATCCCAATAACAGGCCAGTTCAGCTGGTGCACATTTTCAAAAGATCAAATTGAGACATTGAACAAAAAAAACGTAATCAACTGAGATTGAGGTGAGGATGTATCATTGCTCCTAAGGAAAATAGGGACTAGACATCAATTGAGATCAACACCCCACCTGTACATATACCACCACCTATCATTGATACTAAAATAAAGAAAGGAGAAGAGACAAATCAGCACAAAGACCGTGACAAACTCATAGTCACTTCTCCCCGGTTCCATGAAGGGTTAAGGATAACTAAGGAAATTGTTTACCCAGATTTTGATCTTGTAGGGGAACTAAAAATTCTTTGTATAAAAATTCCTCTCCACCAAGCCATCCAAGATATTCCCATCTAGGCTAAAATAATTAAAGAGCTATGTGTAAAGAATCCTGTGAGGAAAGCAAAAAATTCACCTACCATTCATGTTGTAGGAACCTTATCTGATTAACTCTTGGGAGGGGAAACTCCTGTAAAGTATGAAGATCCTGGGAACGCTATAGTTACAGTTCAGATATATGGTCATTCCTTTCCCAATACACTAGTTGATCTGGGTGCAACCATTAACATTTTAACAACAAAGACCTATCAAGCACTTGGTATTATAGCTATGAAACCAACCACCACTTTACTAGAACTTGTTGATCATTCAGTGGTAAGTCCAGAAGAAAATTTATAGGATACTACAGTTTCTGTTGATTCATGGGAGTATCTAGTATATTTTGTTGTTAAAACCCCAAAACAGTCAATTGGATGGGCACCCTCTAATTATGGGCTGACCTTGAATGGTGATAGTTGATGCTTATATAGGCTTTTGAGAGGGAAACATGACTATTGCCAAGGGGGATGCTATAAAAAATCTTGTTTTATATCCTCCTACCAAACCAAGTACGCCCATTGTAAAAATATGCAAACAACAACCAACATACATGTAATAAAGCTTATGTTCACCATTCACAGTAGCATAGGAACTTGAATTCAAAGATCAAATTGAAGATGATGTTATCAACAATTTTATCAATTAGGTAACTAATGTGAGCAATGTAAAGTGTCAGATGTTAAAAGAAATTCCTGATAATGAAGCCTTGGAATACCCTTTGAAGAATATTAATTATCAACACATCCAGATGATTGTTGTCCATAATAGCAAGCTACAGAAATTGAACTAGGCAAAGTTTTAAACATTAATGATAGTCTGGACAGTGATCAACAATAATAGCTCATTCAGTTCCTACAAAAATTTAAAGAGCTTTTTCCTAGGATTATCCTGACATGAAGAGTATAGACCTAGAGTTGTGCACACATCACATCTATATCGAAAAGGATGCTATTCCTATCCAACAATGTTAGTGGAGATTGCATCTGAATCTCAAGGACATCGTAAAAGAAGAATTAATGAAGCTACTGGACGTGAATTTCATTTATCCTATTTCGGATAGCAAATAGGTCTCTCCATTGGCAGTCATCTCCATGAAAAATGGGAAGTGGCGTATCTATGTGGATTACTAGGAATTGAGCAATGAAACACAGAAATATCACTTCCCTCTTCCATTTATTTATCAAGTCCTCAATATATTCGCAGGGAAGTAGTTATTTTCCTTTCAAGACAGCTTCAACGGCTATAATCAGATTCAAATCACCCCTGAAGACCAAGACAAAACAACCTTCACCTATCCCTGGGGTACATTCACTTACATAATGTTACCATATAGCTTATGCAATGCCCCAACCATGTTTCAAAGAGCCATACTCAACATTTTTGTTGATCTCATAAATGAAGGACTTGATGTTTATATGGATGACTTTAGTCCATATGGGGATGACTTTGCTCAAGCACTTCAAACATTAGAAAAGGTTTTAGAATGATGCATTACTACCAGGTTATGTTTAAGTAATGCCAATTGTCATGTGATGATGACCGAAGGTGTAATCTTGGGACATTACATTTCTGCAATAGGGATATAGTTAGATCTAGCAAAAATATAGGTAATTCTTTTACTATCTACACCCTATACTCAGACAAAAGTACATAGCTTCCTGGGATATGTAGGTTGTTATTGCAGGTTTATCAAAAAAAATTCACAAGTTGTTACACCTTTATATGCTTTAACTGGAAATGTTGATTTTAAATGGTCTCACAAATGTGACACAACTTTTATAGGTTTAAAGAAACTAGTCTTGACGGCACCAATATTATGTGGACCAAATTGGGAGCTCCCTTCTCACATATCCATGGATGCTTTAGATACAACAATAGGCATTGTCTTTGACCAGGAGGAGGACAGAAAACCTTATGCTATATATTACATTAGAAAAAATCTTACTG